>JAVQJD010037864.1:0-18513 GCA_036023655.1 Nannoperca australis | reverse complement strand
ACACACACACACACACACACACACACACACGTCTCTGTCAGCTGTCAACAGTTGTCTTTCCAGTTGTTGCTACTGTTAAAAGGATTCCTGCTCATTGAGAGGTGCTTTCAACACCATGTTTTATTTGTGTGCTATCCACACGTTTGGCCACATCTATTTATAAAATGTATTAATATTTTTTTTAATCTCAGATTTGCATATGCATCTGTCAACTGTACCAATCCTTTAGTTGGAGTAGTTAAGAGAGGAATACGTTTTTGTAGTATATCACTCTTGTCGACTGAATGCAATACTGATAACATGAATCACAAGAGACTTCAGTGACACACTAGAAAATATTTCAGGAATATATTTAACAAACGGTTACAAACACATTGAGGGAAAATACTTGGGTTTCCAAAAGATCAGACCAGATCACTGCCGAAAATTTACAGACTTTAAGACAGACTAAACAAAGGAGGTACTGTCTGTGTGTGTGTGTGTGTGTGTGTGTGTGTGTGTGTGTGTGTGTGTGTGTACGCAAGCATACTCACACACTATTTGCATGCAAAGGGGAGTGTGTGTGCGCATCTCACTGTGCGTGTATATACAAGGCAAGACAGGTAAATCATTGCTGGGGGTTGGTACTACAGTGCATTCCCACTGCTCACAGTTTTGAAGACACCCCTCCCCCATACACCAACTAAACGCACACGCGTGCATGCACTCACACAATCAGAGTCGTCCCCTGCCCCCTAATGAGAGCATAATAAAAGCCACATGGCCAATGACTTTCAGCTGGCAGCCTCTGAGCCAGACTCCATAGCCACCGCTGGTCTGAGTGACTGACTGATTATCTGACAAGCTAGAGGGTAAAGGGCAAAAGAAACCCTGAGGAATGCAGTCTAATGCTTTCTGCCTGCCCTGGCCCACTAGCCTGGAGCTAGCCCTCCACTCTTGTCTGCGTTGGGTCGACTTTAGTAATCACTTAATATTCACTTCAGCCGCCCAAGTGTGAGGCTAAAGATCTGGACTATTTCCAAGGCGCCGCATACAGTAGATCTCGTCAGAAATGCACTGCTGTGAAATTAGCTGTGATATATACAAACAGTAGACATTATTTTGGGAGTTCTGTTCGTGAAAGAATCCCTCTTGGCTTCACAATGACTAGACTCTTATTATGGGAAGCATCACTGAAAGGAATGAATAAAATTCCAAAGTACAGCTGTTTAAGAGTTATGACGTATGCTGCAGATGGTCGATATCTAGTAGTTGAACAAGTATTTAGAATAACCCGTTAAAAAATACTTTCATACTGCAATAAACTAAAAATTACTGTAAAAAACAACGAATGTACTTTGGCACGTCAGTGCTAGTTTCTCTTTTCACCGTAAGGTAAATTAACAACCATTATCCTCGCATGAAACAGAAACAGTCAAACACTTTGAAGAGCTGATGATTAACATTTGCAGAGATGTACACAAATGCAATGAATCTTTGTGTGGATGCTTTTCTTCAGAAGTAGAAATAACAAATCTAATCTAACTTTCCTTTTATCCTCAAAAAAACCTTTTATCTCCACAGCCAGTACATCATGATCTGAAACGATGGCCTGCTACTAGTTATCTTCTCTCCTCAGTGGCTTCATCAAGGTCACATTGGAATATCAAGTAGCACTTGGGGTTGCCGAGGTCAAGCTCCACAAAAATGTTTTCATGAAATGAATCACTCGACACTGATCTACTGTTGCTTTAAGGCCGCTCAGACATCTCAAATAGCACAGCTGGGTTCAGTAGGTCAAAGCCTTGCTGCAAAATGGTTAAACGTCAAGTAATAGAAGTACACTAGAGGAATAGAACAACTTCAGGTTAGGTCTGCCTTCTTTTATCTGTCCTCTTAAGCGATAGAGACGTTTCACATTGTGGTTTACTTTTAACTGTTCTTGTTAAGGACATAGTGATGCTATTAAGTGCTGTCAGCAGTGCTTTATCGCCAGACTCAACACCGTCGCTGGATAGCAGATTGGACTATAATATATGTATAATTATGCTAATCACTCTTCAGTTGAAACATGAGCATTTAATCTTTTTCTAGTCAGTTTTCATACCATAAAAGTTGCATTATGGTCAGATAAAGCAGTTAATAAATTATAGGATTTGGATATACTCTTTGGTCTGTTGGTGAAAACCCAGTATGTGTGTCTGAGAGGTTGAAGTTATTCTAGCTGGTCCCTCAATTATTAAATGAAATCTACAGTCAGAGAGAAAGTACTTGAAGCATCAAAGCAATGGATAACTAAAAACACCACAAGAGTATTGTGCTTGTGAGCTGTATGCACACTTGCTGCCCCTGTAATTAAACTGAAGGACTGTCTTGTTAGAAGCCAAGTGCACTCAACTTAAAACCTTTGCAGCACTGGTCAAAATATCAGTCTGTATAATGCTGTGGTTGCATTGTTTAGTACATTGACACTTACCAGACAGAGGGTTCCGGCCCAGTACCAACACGTTTGGCAACGGCATCATCACCAGCTGCTGGAGAGTTTCCTGTTATACACGGAAATAAAAAATATTTAGTATTTAAAAAGACTGAAGGACTTGAAAATGAGGAGATACGATTTAAACAACTCCAACCAAGCCTTTGTTTTTGAGTTTTGGTTTTCAGCGTTCATCCCCATTTGAGACATTCAGGTATTACAGTGAGAATATAACACCGTAACGACGATTCTCAGCGCTTTGACAGTGTGAAAGGCCGTGTATTTGACTGAAATAACATCTCTGATCAAAGACAGTAATAGTGAGTGGCAGGACAGAGGTATACGTTTTAACAGTGTTAAAGTGTGGGCGAGGTGTAGACTTAGACAGCCCGGGGAACAACAAAATTAACAGTATCAATCTCCTCTAGTGGACAAGGTGGTGGTCTCATGTGCATTGGTGATGGCATTGTGTGTGTGTGTGTGTGTGTGTGTGTGTGTGTGTGTGTGTGTGTGTGTACACTGATGCAAGTGACCGTGGAATTACAGTGACAGTGTGGGTTAAATATCTGATGTGGGTTTTGCCGCAGGGCCCCCTCCATTCACTTGTCAATCATGTAAACCAAAATGAAACCATGAGCTGCAAATCACAACCCTCCTGCACACACACATACGCACCAACACACGCACAAAATCGTACACGGAGCCTGCCAAAATATTTATATAATCCTACCCTTCAGAGCAGTATAAACCAAGTCCGAACCACAGTTTTAAGTCTGTGGTCTGTGCAGAAAGGACATGAAGGTCAGGTAATTTGAATATTTCATGTCTACCTGATGGCAGAGAGCAGTCTGAACTCATCTGACCCGACGGTTCCACTATTCTATGCAGGTTAGTGCTGATGTCATGGCAAAGAGGCTTATACAAGTAAGGGGTTTCTCCAACCATCTGCCCAAAACATATTGCATTACCTCATCGTGGAGGTAAAGGGGGGCGGGAAATCTGAGATCATTTGGTGGTTTTGACTGGTTAGAAATACAGCCACACGTGTGCTGCTTTCAAAACATTCTTAAAATAATCAAGTAACTAAGTTGACCGATAACCGATGAATTAAAAACAGTAAGCCTGACATACCTTCTGCACACTTCCATCTACCTTAAAATCCCATTGTAGAAGCAGCAAGTGGTAAACCACTGCTACTTGTCATTGCTAATTCTACTTACTAGGATATTATTTACAGGTCATAGTCTATTATCTTTCTCACTAATCTGTAGAAAGATGCAGAGCTGTTCTAGTCTTCATCTCTAAAAGATGAGTGATCAGGCCCTAACATGATAATTACAACCCTATGGTCAATATTACCATATTCATGTACGTGTGTGTACATGAACACACATCAATGCAAACTTGTCAAAGGTTTTAATAAAATGTCAAATTCCTTCTTCCAAGGTTTTCTTCAACACAATGACTGAGTTCCTCCTTCCTCTATTATACCCATGTTTGAACACAATGTGCTTGTTGTTTAAAGAACCTACATGTGTCATTGCTTCCCCATGTCAAGGGAAATTATTATATTCCCCTTGAAAATATATACAGAGCAGCTGCAAACACAACTTCAGCTATATCCTCCTTATCAGAGCTTGCAGCAGGAGCGACTGCTGTGGCCGTCTAATCCTTTGTTGGCCGTTTGATTTGAAGCAGACACAGAAAAGGCATTGGTTTAGAGCAAAAGGTGTGGAGAATGGAGTCTGACAGTCTGGCAGACAGACAAACAAGGAGCGTTGTTTAAATGTTATGCATCCGTGAATTGCAAAATGTTTTTATTATTTTGTCCCCCCCCCATGTTCGTGATGCTGGGTTTCACTATGAGACCAACTAAGCGGAATATATTTATGTATTTTCACATAAAAATCATTGTAGGTGCTGACTAAATGTATTCAAGAGAAGAACAAAATCATGACCAACAGACACACACACACGCGCCCTGAGGTGAAGGTCAAACTTTGGGTCGCACTGATGGTCAGTCACAGTTATTAGGTTAGGAGCATGGTTGCCATGGTTTTTCTATCAGTGGTGATAAGAGCACTGACCCCAGCTGCCCTGCCTGTCTCTGTCTGTGTGTTGACACTCTGGTGTATGTGGCATGCCTATATAAATATGCAATTAGGATCTTGTATTCAGATTAAAAGGGGACTACATTGGTCTTGCAAATAGAGTCATTCTTTAAATCACCATTATCTGCTTTACCAGTAAAGCAATATAAATCCAACCAACTGTCATATAAAGCAAATAATAATAAGCAAATGTGGTGGTGGCAAAAATAACACTGATAATAAGTGATCATATGAAGTAATATATGGTGACTGATACTACTAATGGTGACTAATATCAGGCTGTTCCAGTGAGAAATGACCCAACAGCCATAATGTCTGGAGACTGAGACAGATTGACTCAACAAGCGTCAGACAGAATAATCAGCGTCGCTCAAACAGCCACAGTTGGTGTCTCACAGAGAAGCATTTGGTGTGCCTGACAGCCAATCCACCATGTACAACTTGTGACAGCTGCCTTGGGCAGAATCAGCAAAGATAAAAAAAAAAAAACAACAACTGTGGAGCCTAGAGCCACCTGCATATCTCAAGTGATGTGATCATTTTCAGGGAGGAAGCTGGCTTTTTAATTCTGCATTTCCCATTTGTTGTACATGTGAAGTTGTGAACACTTACTGTACATAAACCGTGCACAGACACGATTTCATGAAATACTGGGCTTTTCTTTTTTCCTAGGATGAAATGACACAGAACAGCATTTTTAAAGCGTTGTTTTTACAGATCTTGCAAGCTTGCGCAAACAGTTTATTTTTTCCAAACTTAAAAGCACAATAAGCAGACACTTTTCTCCTTCTCCACAACCACCTGTCCCACTGCTTCCCACACACACACACACACACACGCAGCAGGTGTTTGCTGTACAAGCACAACATTTCAGGCTGTGCTTTTTTCAGTCAGACTCTTTCCATACCACCCAAATATAATGTAATGACACCTTAATTTATCACTATAGGTTAACAGTGCCAGGGATTCAAGTATTTATCTTTTACTTAACAGATGTGCAAAACTACTGTAAAGCCTTAGCTGCAGTGCGGGGGCCACTTCTCACACAGTCCCAAATTATTAAAAACGGATTTCCCACTTTTCAGTTAAATGATGGGCGATTGAATGACCTGTACTGTGTGGAGTCATGAGCTTAGCGCAACACTGTGCCTATTCAGCACCACGTTTCCTTCCTTTCCTTCCTTCTCAAGGGTCTATTGAACTGCTCTTGTTAGTCTGTGTTCCTCTGATCTGAATGTGTCTTAGCTTGGAGACATCATGAGCTTCTGATGCTTTCCCCTCTTATTTTTAAATCTGTACATTTTTACTTTATAACAAGACAGATTGTAGCACTACAGGACTGACGCAGCACAGTCACTGCTTTATTTCTCCTACCTTATGTGCACAGATTGGTGCGTAGCACAATGTCTTTGTTTTATTTTTTGGGGGGAAATTAAAATCACCAGTTACAAACTAAAGGGTTCTGGCTGCTAAAGGCGCTGAAAATAGAAGGAAATAGGCAAAACAAATAGGTCAACGAGAAGACAGAAGAATGAGCTGTGAAGTAAGGCATGCAAGTATAACCTACGTTACTTGTATCATGTTCAGGAAATGGGTGGACAGATGCACTAATACAGCACCTAGTATTTTACTAGTTAAACAGTGTAAGTACGTACGTAATAACATGCTTTGAGGATTAGTTGCAGGCTAATAAAGCCAAACTTCGGTATACTAATGTGCCTCTTGGATTAACTCTCATCCATATAACATGACAGACAATGCGGGAGGGAAACCAGCCACCACACTGATCATGTCATGGCGATGTGCTACACAGAGAGGTGCGCGCGCACACACACACACACACTTCAAATGGAAAGCTTTCTCTGCCTCACTGTAGCTGTGACAGCACAAACATCATTGGCTTAGTCACTATGTCACTCTCCAATATTCCCTATCTAATCATATCCAACACACACACAAACACATGGGGGATGGAAACTATAGTAATTTAAATAGAATTTAAAAAAAGACAGGATTCACACAGTGGTGTGGGAGAAAAATGAGGGGTGGGTAGAGAGTAAAAAAAAGAAATAAAAAGGAAAGAGAAATGCAGCTTTGATTCAATCACTTCTCACTCCAGGCACGCAGGGTTGAGCTGCTCCTCCTCTTCTCAACATCTTTCCTTCTCCCCCATCCCCCTATCCTGACACTATATTGCTGTATTATTGATTCCAGCAGGATTCACAGCTCCTCAGCACTGACTCCTCTTCCATCCCACAGAGACATTTAGACAGACTGATAGAATGACACGTTATTTAAGGAGCGTTTGCGAAATACAATGGAATTTACTCAATTTATTTAGTCTGTTTGCACTCACAGTGCAAAGAGGTGTGGCCATGTGTCTTCATACATGTTAGCAGAGCAATAACATCTTCAAATTGGCTCTGCAGGTATGTTAAGAACGGATATATTTTGACATATTGATCTGCCTCATTCTCCCTATGCTGTTGAGACATTTCTTCTGGAAAGTGAATTTCCGTTTAAAATTGAGGATGCCAGACTTAACGTCTAAATTATTGTGAGCTCTGCATCTGGCTTCATTTTCTTCTTTGACTGAATGGACGTATGCTGACAATACAGATAATATTCTGCTGAGCTGCCAGCAGCCCTGTAGAAGGCACGTGGCCACACACATACACACACACACACACCAATTACAATCGTTGGCAAGGGCCATGCTAAGATAAATAGTACATAGCCTCTTACAGTCGGTAAGCATGTATGGGTGTAAGTTTGTGTTGAAGTGGGGTCAGAAGAAAGGTTATAAGGCTGCAGTCTCTAACCCTAACCCTCCCTACAACTCCTCCCCATCTATCCACCCAAGCACAAGTTCCGCTACTGGCAGAGCTTTAACAGGGAACTAATTGTACTGCTACTCAGAGAGAGAGTGTGTGTGTGAGTGTGTGATGCCTGAACCCTGAAAGCCTGAATCACACCCATTCTGAAGACATGGGGTGTTACCATAGAAACAAGGAGATTGGTTTATCTCTCTCACACACACATACACTGCGGACTTCTCTCTTTCTGAACAACTGTAGAGATTATGAACTTGAAAAGGTTATTACCAACAACAGTAGGAAGGAGCGTGCTTCCTCTTTCATCTACACACACACACACACACACACACACACACCTCAATAGATCAACTTGAACTGAATCAATGCAAAGAAAGCTTTTCCTGCTGTTCAGCACTGTAATAGACCTACACGAACACAAAAGGGGTTTGCGCACTGCAGTTCAAGGAGCAAAGCATCCCTTTAGGGGCTTATTGGATGGATGACTAAAGGCTTCCCTCAAACACTCCTGTTTTTTCACATAGTTTTTTTCACATTAGGGTTCAATCAAAAAGGGAAACTCAAAATGTTTAGTTAGACCACTTTGGATTTCTTTTTTTAAAAACTAGCCTTAATGCCAAAGTAAAATCTCCTCGACTGAGAAAGCCAAAAAAAAAACAACAACAACAACTCAACAGTTGCTCTTGGCTCAACAGTAAACTCCACTGAAAAGAGCAGCAGTCGGGGTCTACTGTCGGCCAGATGGACAGATCATCTCTTACATGAGGAGGAGGAGAGAACAAGCCATTATCACCCCGTTTCTTTTGTTCTCCACTGTTATCTATCAGCTAAAGTGCTTTTTACGACAGAGCCCTGAGGCTGAACGAGCGGACGAGCTGATCCTGCCGCTCGTCTCAAAAGTGGAGGCAGGTGGGCTGGGGAAGCCTGACCCCTCCCTCCCCCACCCCGTTCAACCCCTGGGCTCTGCTTCACTGGCTGGAAAAGTTCACACAATAACACACGTCATTAAAGTCAATGCAATTATTGCTCTCTTTAAAAGGCTTCATTCAAATCAAGTTCGATTGTTTCTGCTGATTGTTTCTTCAACTCTAATCTTCGGTTTTCGGTTCAGTTTAATTTGCTTAATGGCTTCGTAGCACTAAACTCTCAGAGCGGCTGTGACAGTTGTTTTTTGCAGTGATGGTTTGGAGTAAATGTGCTCACTTGCTACCACCTGGATGTTTGAATGTTACAATAAAAGTAATTTTAATAAGTGGCCTCGTATTTAGAAGAATTGGCTTCCTTTCATTTCACATTTTGTTTTACAAAAAAGGTACAACTGCTGAATGAATGCATTTTAAAAACACCTTAAACCACTTCAAAACTTGAATTTTAAAGTCTGGACACAAAAGCAGTGACTCCTGCAGACACAACCCACATGCTCTAGCTCAGTGATGGAAAACAAGAACCCAGCTTCTAGCTTCCCCTTAATACAGCCACTCTGCGGGCGCTTAATAGCTCAGTTTTAACATATGGGAACTTATTCAGCATCATAACTGACACAAATTCCCCCTCCACATGTGCTCCGTCTCACTAGGTGTACACACAAACACACAAAGTAAGTGCTTGCAGAAATGTATGCACACATACGGTGACACTTACTTTGGTAAGCCAATGTTCAGTTCCCACTCGAGGCTATGATTATATGATGCTGTGGCCAGTCCACTCTGTGGTTCTGGGTGTAAACGGGAACACTACTCGACTTGAAAGCTCCAAAACATTGAGGGCGTCTGTGTACAAATATGTCTCCGAATAAGTGAGCTTTTACAGTAAGCAGCTAACTAAACAATTAATAGCACTTGGATGACATGTACTATAATACTTCCCCCCTTGTTTGTGATCAATGTACAATGTGTTCAGAATGAATCATATCAATGACAGGAATGTAAAGACAGAACAGTGATTCTGCATTTTTTCTTATTTTGCTGCCAAACATAACCTAGTATTCACACCTACTCAACCTATTTCATGGTTTGAGCCTGACAGATCAGTCTGATTCACTTCTGAATACAATTCCTGACCGCCTCCTCTGCGGTTAAACCTAGCAAGCTAGTCAACTAGCTGCTAGAGCATCATCAACAGCATGTTGAGATGCGAGTGTGTAGCATGCGAGTCTGCATAATGACACATTTAGCCGGCAGCTACAGGCACATGCCCTAATAAACTGATATGGTCATGACTGATGCTGAAAGGATCAGCAAGACAAGGAGCCAATGGGGAATTCCAGACTTATAAAACAACAACATAATAGACATAGAAGAAAAAAAAGTGTATAATTTTGACCGAGTTCTAGTTGAGGGCAATAAAAATGAATTCAAGCTTGAGGCAAAAGCTGTAATAACAAGGAAGGAAAGTTCTTGTCTCCATGTTTGGAGAAAACATATGTTGTAGTTTATGTGCATGTAAGTGAGGCTGGGAGTGTGTACTGTATGTGTATGCGTGTCTGTGTTTCATCTTCACGCCGGCCCAGTAACAGAGCATCTTTGTGAGGCTTTAGGTCAACGAAGGGGAAAAGCCAGCCTCGTGCTTCAAACCAGGCAACTATTGTGTAAGCTGATATCTTCTTCATCATCGTAAGAAATGCTTAACCAGGAATAACATTTGCGGAAATTGAGGATAACTGAGACTTGAGTACAACACATGATAACAGTATTTTAGACAGCAGGGGAGGAAAACAAAGCTCGTTAATGTCAGTAAACAAACAGCCTGGCAGGAAAGGCAAGGGAGCCAGACAGCCATGCATCTCAAAGGTTTAACCTCCGTGCTTATTCAGGTTTAATGCTAGCTAAGAGGACGTACATTGTGACAGTGTTCCACCTGACATTTGAAGCCTGGCTTTCAAATTCAAATATTGAATGGTCATTAAATCCATAGCAAAGACCAAACACGAGAGAAAGAGGCTAAAGTTATGTACTGAAAGGAGTTCTTTTAATGTGCCCAAGAGCATTAAAATATTCTCAGGTTGGTCTCAACTTAGCCTACAGACGATTACAAATAAAAACACCTAAAGACGACTTGATAACCTACCCTGCATGATCTGTTCTGAAAGCCTTGCCCAAGAACCTCGCAAAGCTTTGGGACCAGACCCGCTCTGCATGAATGGTGGCCTCTGTTACCCTTTAAACAGTCAAAACAGAACTCCCGGCCTTTACGCCACACCCCAAACCAAAGCAGTGGCAAAGAGAGGACAGAACTGCCCTTATTTCCAAAAGCAACGTCTACAGCTTTTTTTAAGGATGGGAGCAGAGAGAAATGTTGCTTCTAACTCCATAGCAACCTGCAATCAAACATATCAGTATTAAATAACATCCACTGGAGCTTATATATTTTACTTACTTTAAAAACTGAAGTACCCATTTTTGTCATTGTAAAAAAAAGAATGAAAAAAAGAGTTATCGTCACTTCCATCAGTTTGAATGGCAACAGATGCTCAGAGACTGATTTTCATAAACCAGGATAAAGGGATTCACTTAGCAAGCTTTGAGAAAAGCCAGTAAAAGCACAAAGAATTTCATTCAGCTGGCTGAAGTTCCATATTACACCCTGCTTAAGAAAGCCAAACCAAGGCCACTTAAAAAAAAAAAAAAAAAAAAAAAAAAGAGGCCCAGCATGTACTGGACTGACCGCCAGAGAAATGAAACCTTCAGTGGACTCTGCTGTCGGTTAATATTCCACCCAGAAAACAGGAAATATCTTATTGCAATAATTATGTCTGCGTCTATGCAACATTAAAAACGTACAGTACAGATATGAACATGCACCCACACGGCTGTTGAGCCTTAATCTGTTCACCATTCTGAAATCAAAGCCTGCAGCCTGTCTAGACATTGACCTCCTCCTACACAATCTACTCTACCAGAACAACAGAGAATTGTATCACAGACACACACAAACTCACAAGTATGCAAGCTCCGCCCAAGAGAGACCATGCTATGAAATAAATAACATTATTATTAAAATTCTTGTCCAATTCATGTTTTCAGAGCTTCTGCACAAAGTCAATCTCCACACGTTTCCCATGAGGACAATGACTGAAGGGAAGGGGTAGGGAGGAGGAGAGAGGAGTGAAGGCGAGGGATAGGGAAGGAAGAAGGTCCTAGCTGTCTGCGTCTCATGGTTCAAAAGGTTAATGAATTAGTCATCACTTGACATCAGAAGATCCTTTGGCGAGTCAGCAAGGGCTCCAATTCAATAAAGTCTTCCCTCCTTTTTCCTCCCAGATACAGAGCTTCCATACAAGACAACACATCTATGGACACAAGCATCACTGCATTAGCTTCATTTAGACGTTCACTTTGTGAATTCACCTCATGTTGATACAATACTTTCTTGTTTTTCCTTGACAAAACGTAGAGAGGTTTCTAACTGATTCAGATCTCAGGTTACTGAAAATTTAATTAAAAAAGAGTCTTAAGTGAGATCAATTTATTGAGTCACAGGAAGCAACCAGCCATACAAGGCTTCCACTCACTCCAACTTCTCCTTCAAAGTGCTGAGTAGCACAGCAAATTGAAAAGCTGCTAAATGCATTAGCAGGCTATTTTATGACCTGAATGGTTGCGTCTCCATCCACATGGCTCTGGAAATCTGAAACCAATAGGAGTCAAAAACAACCACAGGAAAAGGAGACCACCACAAAACCATGTATCAAAGCCAATGTTCCTCCTCATTAGCCCAACAAGAACCAGCTCTTTTTGGCTTTAGAGCAGAAACTGTGTGGGAGTAGGTACAACCTGATCCGCAAGTAATTGTTTAAATATAGACATTGATTCTCTGCTGCTCTGTTTTGGGTCTCAGGCACATTACATTTATGTTAAAACAATGACAGAAGTTAAAAAGAAGACCTTCCGTTTGAAGGGTGTTTAAGATGTCCATTCTGGGTTAACAATGCAGAACATATAGCCATTTTTATACACTGTCCCTCCAACTGTTTAACAGCACAGCAGAAAGAGGACAGAGACTCAATGCCCGCAGCCAACAGTCAGTACTTTCATCAGTACTCATGTCATAGTTTCATTTCATTTTCCAATAAGCAGAGTAACAGAGTAATGGTGACAGAACAAGGACACACAAATAAATGTAGGCCTGCTCCATATATGTACCCCAACCCTTTATTGTTCACACTATCATACAGCTCAACTCTAAAAATTCACGTCCATGTAAAACATGCAGGTCCATCTGAAGCCACTGAAAGTCACTGAGTGGTTAAATCCCTAAAAGGCCATCAAGGGGACAGATGGACTCACAGCAAGGATAGCATGGAACTATTGATGCATTTTAATTTGTAGGTGGTCTCTGTGAGGCGCAGCCAGCAGACAAGTGGATGAACAATGGTATAACCAGGAGGTCAACAAAGCAATGGAGGGACAAACAGATAAGATTAACAAACACCACAGACGAGCAGGAGTTTCATTGTGGGCTTAGATTGTCCTCCTGAAGCTAAAACAACTCAGATTACCCAACAGAATGTGTTGCATGCCCCCAAAACAAATAAATACTGCCGATCTTGCCCTGCATTTAGATCTCCAATACACCACCTGTTTACTCAGTTTACCAATGTTGTAAATATATTTGTGTCACTGCTGTTAATTAACAGTGAACAGCTTTGTATCTGCTTACGTCCATGAATTAAAAATGTACGCACCACAACTGACTCAAATTAAAAGGTACATTTCTCAGTACATTCTGATATCTGCTAAGCAAAACGTTTAAAAAAAGACAAAAAATGCAACTTTACCATGTTTTCACAAAGTTAACACCTCCTTTCAACGCACATAAAAACACATGTTTTGTAATATAAAGATCTCCGAGTCACCCAGATGCCCCCAGTTAATGTCCTTTACCCTTCCCGTCATCTCATCACCCCCCGTCTCTGCTGGTCACTACTTAACCCCTGCAGCCACTGACCCAACCACTGACTCTGAGAGAGAAAATGCTGCTAGCCATTTGAGGCAACTCGTATTAGGCTTAGAACGTCAAAGTCTACACAATGGGCTGATTGTTTAAATAAGATGACCAGGGACTGATTAACAGGATGTTTAGGACCAAGGCAAACCAGATCTAACAACGCAACAGTGACACCCTTCACTTGACTTCTGGGGCAAAAAAAAAAAAAAACAAGACAGGGAACTTCAGATTAAAAAACAATCACAACTGTCTTATTCCAGCACCATCAAGTTAGAGAAAATGTTATTAGATGCAGCTAAAAGTTGACCTTACAATTCACTGTTTCTAAATTTCATACTTTGTTACTGAATAATAACAAATGACATGATAATAAAGTGCCTTTGCACAGCCCATGAAGATTTAGGTTGCAGTGTTAAGTCTGAAGTGTGGGAAATCTCAGTCAGTGCAACTGCTTGCACTGTTGCAACACCATGCTGGGTCACGCTTAATTCCTGCTTATCATTAACGCAGCTGAGACACTGTTGCGACAATGTAGTGAATCATATTCTCTCTGGATCATTTCAATTGGTTAAGCTCACGGGTTTCACAATTGGCAGAGCAGTTGCACACAGTTAAGAACTGACAATGTGCCTATAAGCAATACTGTACAATAGCATAGAAAAAGAAAACGTGAACAAAAAGCAAGTTGACGAGTTGTAGAAATCACATTGTTGTGTAGAATACCAGCAGCAACCAGCACCATTATGTTTATGTTGACACCCGACATTTCAAAACGACCCAACGATAAGGACGAGTGACATGATATGATTATGTCCCGATGATGCACTGTCTAAGACATTACGTTCATTTACACAATGCAGAGAAACTTGGACCATTTGTGATGGCTTTGGTTTAACCACTTCCCTGGATTTGCAGGGGTCAGTTAGACAGTTTAGGATCTCAGATCATGTGTATATACAGACCTAGTGTATTGTATACAACTTTATTCAGTGGGTTTAGATTCAGTTAAAAATGATTGAAGTTGACACCAGGTCTCGCTACCACCTCTCACATTTGATATCGTCTGTGAGAAGAAAATAAAAATGCACACTCAGCCATACACGGTGAGATGGATTATACATTATGATTACATCGACTTTTTGGCTTCTAGCCTTGGATATGGACTGAAAGTAGTCAAGAGATGGTCCAAAATGCGTGTGTACAAATGTAGCATGAGCACGATATTTTATTTACTAAATCGCATATTAACGCACCGTTCCCACCCACAGCTTTACACTTGAGATCAGATTACCAAATATGCATTCAAGTGCTGCATGTGAGAAGTGTGGGGCTCACTTTCTGATATCTTGTTTTCAAGGAGCCCGTCTTTCATCTTTCCTCCATCTTTTACTCCCCCACACTTCCTCCTCTACTTCCTCTTCAGCCCATTAGATAAATAGGAAGTTTCAATCATTTCCCTCGGTCAAACTAATGATTAACTGTGGTGAGAATGTTAGCCGACATGTTTCATGGCCTGACCGGCCGATAACACGCTAAACACAGATTGAACATGAGATAAGACTGCTTCTATCACCTTCACATCTCTCTGACTGAAACGTCTAAGCTTTTTGGATTTTTGGTCTCTTTTGTGGGACACCGGAGACAAAATGAGGCTTACATATCAGGATCATCATCATCATCACCCAAGAGGGAAATTATGCATAAGATCATTTTTAGACAAAAAGAAAAAAGTTAACTGAATTGAATGATTCAACAAGGTAAGTGGGAGAGGCAGATCAGTGGCTTCATGTGTTTCACATCCCTAATGTCTCTGTATATTTACTGAGCCCTCTGACATCTGGACGGGGGTCATGATACCACATCACATGCAGTCTCTCTCACACACACACACACACACACACACACACGCACGCAAATATATCTCAGTTTATGCTGCCAAGTCTTCATGTGGCATGTGCTTGTGTAGACAGATTCAATTCTGTGTGCATGCGAGTGAAAGCTGTGTTGTCTGACTGTAACCTTAGGGCTAAAAACCCACTGTTTGAATGCGGACCGCCCCAGCACAGGCATAAAGAAACAAGGGAAGACTGTATGGCTTTACTTAGAGCTAAGCTTCGGCTCAAGCCACACATGAACGAGTTTATACAAGTTATCATCATGATTTTGACCCATATCAGTAGATCCACTTTCTCTCTCTCAAATGTCTCCTCGACACAGACACCGTTGAATGACCATAACCTTTGATAAAGCGAAAAGAGGAACAAGAGAAATCGTACCTGATAGTAGGCTTTAATCTGCCTGATGAGAATAGAAAGGTTCTGCATGCGCAGCGTGGGGTCATTGTTGACTTTTTTGTTGGTCCTCTGCACCGTGGCCTTAGGATTTCTGGGGGGGGGGGGGGAGAAATAGCACAATGTTATATAAACAAAGTTTTTAGCAAAGATAAATGTCAGTCGAAGATACAGACATTTGGTTGTTTGAAACATTTCAGTTTGACACTATTTGCTCTATGTGATGGAGCAGGTGTGTGTGTTTGGATAAAAACATTAGCTGCACTGTGATAATGGATTACTGTTCAAGTAGGGCCAGTGCCATAAGCATGTTAAAGAAAACACAGGCCCAAATACAAATGCAATCTCTAAATTCAGGTGGCACTGGTGTTTCAGACAGTGTCTCCAGCTGTCAGAGGAACAAACTCACCAGTTAAAATCAAACTGGTGAGTTAAATTCAGTTCTAACAATCCTTGTGAAGCATTTTCAGGCTACATCGTCACAGACATGACGACCTAGACAAGAGGCCATCTGTTGATTGGACTCAAACCACTGAGAAGGATTTCATTAGAATGCGAAAGAGAGTAAACATCTGAGCTCAAATAGACGCTGGTGTATTTCAGGAATGATCACCATAATTCCCGTTTCTGTCTGAATCAAAGAGAAGTAGTATCTTCTCAGTGCCTGCAGAATAGAGCGCCTGTGTGTTTATGTGATCGTGTGTTGCCCAAGGGACTTTAAAAAAGGGGCATGCATGACGACTGATCACGGGTGTCAACATGTTTTAGTGAGCCTCATAGACATTCCACAAATTCACAGTACCACATCCCCAGCTGCTGTTATCTACAACCATCCAAACTAACATATGCATATCTATAGAAATTTCCATCAAAATAATACAACCTAATTTCATCTCAAACCTCTTTTCAAACCACATTTACAGACAAGATAATTGGTGTAAGTAACTGATGCAAAACCGTGAGTTTCCTGGCCGTCATGTGTGATCACATGATCAGTACTAATCAGTAATACCTCTCCCATGTTTTAAGCGTAAGGTTAACATGCTCCAAGTTTTTAACTGCTACCTTTGACAGCATGAGTGGTACTGATCAAAAGCTTGTTGAAATGGCAGTTTTTGTAAACTTACAAATTAAAAAAAGAAAAACATACTGTGCAAGACCCGTGGCCATAATGTTATACCTACCGATCCCCTGAGGGAAATTCCTATTTTTTACACCCCCCACTTCACAAAACAGAGGTGGTGACAAAGCAGTAACCCTAGAGATGATATGGTTTCATTAAGTAGCAGAGGGATGATTTGAAAGCCCATACGACTCAGACTCCTTTCAAGAGACACTAAGACAGAAGAATGTTCTCAATTCTTACCCAGCGTCAATGATGAACTTTAAACTTGAACTATTGTGCAGTTGAATTTGTGTTTTGTCTCCCAGGGCTGATTTCTTAACATTGACAGCACAGGGGGAGGCTTGCTGTGCTTCAGTAACCCCACTAGAAGTTGTCTAACCCAGTAGATCCTCTAACAAATGTTCTCATTGATTACATCATGTATTAGATATGATTCAACAACTCTACCACCTGTTTTGTAAAGTCTGACAGTGCCCCAGCTGAACAAATATTACAGTAAAGGCCTGGTCTCTCTTCAGTTGAGGTAAATAAATAAATAAAAAAGTAACTATTTAAGAATTTACAGCATTCTGCTTCCAGGAGGCAAACTCCTAAGTAAACAGTATGAGCATGATTAAACACAATGTTTAATTCATAGTCAAATGAAATGCAGCAAAACTGACAATGATTAAAAGAGTATGCAATCAAATATCAAGATAATCATCACTTGAATCTATTTTAACTAATATTTCTACAGAAACTGTATGTGCATTTCACAGTTGATACAGGCACTGAATTTAAATTAATTAGTTTTAATTATTAATGTAATTTGTTCTGGCACACTCTGGGTAGCACATTTTAACAATGTCATCTTTTGTCTACGATGCATTGAGCCCAAGAGGGAAAAGTAGTAAAATCCCACTAACTAAAACAAATCAAAACAACAACAAAAAACTATCCCTGTAATAAATTCAAGACACATTTGCCTTGGGATTGTCTGGGAAAACAACACTACCCATGTGCTTGAGATTATTAGAGCCTTACATCAACAGTGTTAAAGAGCAGCTCTCTTTTAAGCGATATGTACTTCAGACTTCAAAGCATACATCACATGACCTAAATATGAGGGTCAACATGCCCTGAGTAGGGGGGAGGCGAGTCCTGGCTGCTTATGAATGTATGTATGCATGCATGCATGCAGTGTGTAGCACATGTGTAGTCATGCATGTTTCTGCATCTGTGCTCTTACACTCCAGAATAGCAAAGCCATGTCTGTGTCTGCGTGGGCCAACAGCTCGATAAAGCTGAATCCTGAAATACCACAAAGACAGTATATAATCAAGATTGTTGTGTTTGAGCGAGGAGGTCAAAAGGTGAAGCATTATTCATCTTCCTCAAGGACATTCAGCTCGGTGGATGCTTGCAGTCACAGGGGAGTTGTGGTTGAATGGCGTCTTCCTAATGACTAGACCATGCTGCTGCCCTGTTTCTCGAATCTATTTCACATAAAACCAAACCATAAGAACTTAGATCCCTTTCATGCGTTAACTGGAATATGTATGTATTGCTTTAATAGCTTAACTCTAAAAGTAATATTTTAATAAAGCATAATAATAATAATAAGTTAAACCAAGAAAAAAAGGGGAGAATGCCTCCCTCTTAAATCACCCGGCTGCAGCGTGGATGTGTGTTAATTAGTCTCCGCCCTGACACACACACACACACACACACACACACACACACACACACACACACACACACACACACACAC
>JAVQJD010037861.1:0-16484 GCA_036023655.1 Nannoperca australis | reverse complement strand
GTTGGTCTGCTAAGCTTTGTTTGGAACACTTGCTTCTGTTGCTTTGCCTCATGGAAACAGCACATAAGCTTATGCAAACTTGAATAATGTTTCTCATTATTTTGAGATACTAAGTCAATATTTTTAGAAAGTTTCTCATTATATTGAGATACTAAGTCAATATATTGAGATACTAAGTCATTATTTTGAGAAAGTTTCTCATTATATTGAGATACTAAGTAAATATTTTGAGAAAGTTTCTCAATATATTGAGATACTAAGTCAATATATTGATATACTGGAGCTTAGTTTTTTTTCATCACAGTGGCGGAAATGGGCTTCCATACAGTGTGGTTCGCAGATGGAGCTAGGGAACATGTTTGCTTTATCTGTAGATTTTTGTTTCTATTTACAAATATAAAACAAACAAAGATGAAGATAAAAAAAGATGACTATGATTAGCACTTAATAAATAATCTAAAAATAATAGTCTTGAATTAAGATGCTGTGATGTTTCTGGCTACAACGGAACAGATTCAAATGCACTGAAATATTGGCCAAATGGGGATTTTTTTGACCTTAGGCCTAGACAGAGCTTCTGACGGTAGGACAATCAATTGTGATGCAACTACTCCTGTCGCAATACAATAAGTCTATTCTGACAAAAAAACAAGGTTTCATCATGTCCGTTGTTGTACCCTCGAGTACTCAAAGCAAACAGGATTATCAAAATCTTTACTGGAAATAAGCTCACAGTGTTGTTGGAAACAGTGGAGCGCAGATAATAGGGCAACACAGTGCTCGACTGGCTCTGGACTGTAGCTGTGGAAGAGAACACTGAGTCCCTGTTCATGACTCATTGTGTGAACACAAGGGTCTGGTTGTTCAGATTTGATGAATAAGAGTTTCTTCAGAGTGGGAATTCCTGAACTCGGGAAACAATATGATTATCTCCCTCTGCTGCTGAATATATGACCCAGTGCATTACGGTGCTGGACCAGACAAGAGGGCCGATCTCTGAGCAGCACATCATGAAGGTACTGTAAACTCCCCAACCCATTTAACATTTAGATTTGGTGGAACTGTTAGATCATAAATTGGATAATTTTGTTTTGGTTCTGTAAGAAAGAAGAAAGAAAAAATGTAGAAAACTCAAAATTCCAAAACAACAAACTTCAGTAAAAAATATGTTTTTTGGCTGTAGAGAGGACTGAATGGAAGTAATTGATTCTGTGACAGGTGTCTTTTATACACTTAATGGCATTTCTTCCATTTCTACCTGCATTGCTGATACTGGAGATGTTTTGAATGAACCACTACAGATTCTCAAGGCCTGAGCTTGTAATACATCTAACTTCTTGAGCTTTGACTCTGTTGCTGACATTCAAGCTACACACCCATAGTCAAAGACAGATCTCATGAGTGCCCAGTATATATTTTTCAGAGATGTTGTACTTGCTTCACCACTCCTGTCCTGACAGACAACAAAGTATATTGATGAACTTTTTATACTTGTTCTTAACTTTATCCAAATAAACATTCCATGTGAGCTTTTCGTCAAACCAAACCCCAAGAAATCTAATAGCTTGAATCTTGAAACTGACACACGTATCTAATCACACCTAAAAAGTAACTTTTGGCACAACTTCCCCTTTTACTTTATATGCTAATTTAGGTTTCAATGGCCTACTAACTTGTAACTGTTATGCCAAAGAATATAACTTGGCATTTTTATGGTGTACAGTCTGTTAATGACCAGGAATAATCTGAAAACCTCTTGGAGGAATCAGGACATTCAATCATGGTGAATATAGCCTAAATGAGAAGTAAAAACATAATTCCCTTTGTGTCATGACGATAACTGCTGAAGCTATTTTTGTCATTCACATGATTAAGATTGATTTAATAGTTTTCTTCTTTTTGTGTACAGTTGGATTTGGCATTGTTGCTCATCTTTCTATCTCCAATTTGGTAGGTGCACACGCATGAACCACCCAAGCTGTCATCACATCTTATTGCAGTATTGTCACTTGTATAAAAATGTATTGATGGTGTTAAAAACAATCTCTCTTCTCCACATTATCAATACTCCTGGGACATAGCCATCCTGCTTTTTTTTATTGTTGTCAAAGGAGTGTGGTTTTGGCCTGTGCTGTATTGATCTAATCTTATTCTACTACACCTTTCAGTTTATTCTCAAAAGAGGAAAAAAACTTAAATGTTTTTTAACAATGTCACTGTTCATTCCTCTCAGCTGTCAACAGCCTGTGAACTGCAAATGGGGGCCTTATGGAGAGTGGTCTGAGTGTGATGGCTGCTCCAGTACAAAGGTACTTTAGAGCACACACATACTCATACTGTACTTGTGAGGACATTGAATTAATTATATTAATTTTCTGGAGGTGTGGTCAAAAGGTAATCCTAATTATAAATAATTCTAACACTGACTGTAAAATCAAGTTTTAACTCTAAAATACTGTAAATGACTAATTTTGTTGAGACCAAATGTCCCTAGATGGGAGATGAGTCCCCACTGTGTGGGTGTGTGAACGTGGTTTTGTCCTCACAATGTAATGTACTGAATACAGAGCAAACACCAATTATTTAAACAATGGGCAAATCCCCAGTAGTGTATGAGGCTCACAACATTGACCATGTTTCATAAATCCATTAAGTAGATTGTGAATCATACTGTATGTTAAATCTGAAGGCCTGGTCATAACAGGCAGTGGCAGAGGAAATATCTGTGTATCCTCACAAAATAGATGGTGCTGGAAGCTTGGTAACATAGTGGCTACTTCAAGGGCTAGTTGGTGAACTGTTGTAGCTGGCAAACTAGCTGGTGACATGCTATAGCTAGCTGGAAACTTGTTAGCACTAGCCAGTCACAATAGCTTTCCAAGCTAGTGCAAGTGAGTTAACTCACTCGCTAAAAATTTAGTAAGTTAACACAAGTTTATTCAAAAGATGCATTTACCATTGACTCCTTTCTCTAATCGCAATCATGTCATTTTCATGGAGCAGTTTATATCCTGAAGGAGCAGGGTTATATAAAAACTGATGAAGCAACACAGCTAACATGAAAGCTTCCTCTGTTTTGGACCCTCTGGCTCTCCGTTTCCTCAAATGTCAGCATGGTTTGCTATTGGTCAGTTGCAAATTCAGCTCAAGTAGATGCAAAAGATTCGCGCCAATTTTTTATTTGCCTCTGCATACATTTGCAGTGATGTGTGATGTGACATTCGTAGTGATTCCACAGAAATACATTTTTGCTGCAAAATTTCACAAAATTTCATTTGTTGTCTGGGATCAGGACATGATGTACCCCTTGTGAAGTCCTGACCCCAACACAGAAATATTTGTTAAATTTTAATACAAATTCAATTATATGTTTATAATCCAATAGGGGGTTGCCTCCATGTTCAAAATAAAACACGAAATTACTGAAAGTCTCATAACATCTTCACAGCAGTGAGCAAATTCTGGACCTAAATTCGAGTCACCACTGTGGTTCTAAATTAAATCCATAATAAATCAAAACAGTAAATCAATTCAGACTCATTTCATGTTTATTATCACTTCCTTTTCAGGTGCGGACTCGCCATGTGCAGGTGTACGCCCAGTTTGGGGGCGTGCCATGTTTAGGAGAAGCCACAGAAACACAAGCATGTGTCCCACAGAAAGGATGTCCCCTGGAAACAGGCTGTGGAGACAGGTTCCGCTGCACCTCTGGTATGTTGCGACATATATAGCATTTAACAAAATGTTCCTAAACTATTATACATTTGTCAGATAACACCAAAAGGCATAATATCTATTTATTTGTAGCTTTGGTCTGTTAGGTAAATTTTTGGTCAAGGTTTTGCTCAGGATTTCATTTGATATGTCTCAGTTGTCACCATCACTCAATACTCTATTACACAATATATAATTCAAAAAGACTTTACAGATAGAATAAAACAATGAACTTGCAATGTGGAAACAAAACCTATTATTTCAACTCTGATGCAGGTCAGTGTATCAGCCAGTCTCTGGTGTGTAACGGAGACCAGGACTGTGAGGACGGTCTGGATGAGAGAAGCTGTGCTCAAGACAGCAGCCATTACTCATGTGACCTTGACAAAACGCCTCCCAACTCTGACTTCACAGGCAGAGGGTGAGTAAAGCTACAACTCCAACGAGAAACTGTGTCTTTACTGTAACTAGTGAGTTGAAATAATACATTGATATCTGCTTGTAAATCAGCATGTCATGTGTGGGGTGAAAACTATGCCACCTGTTAGATAAATGTCCATTGAATGGATTTGTTGTGTCATGTTTTACAGGTATGATGTGCTAACAGGCAAACTGAGAACAGGTGTGATCAACACTCTGAGCTTTGGAGGGCAGTGCAGGAAGGTTTTCAGTGGTGACCATCAAGTCTACTACAGACTACCACAGAGCATCCTCAGATACAACTTTGAAGTGAGTTGAACAAGAAATGTATGCTTGGTGGTCACAGAGGGACTTCTTTGCAGCAAAGGGGATATGATCAATGAATTAACTGAGCGACACACAGACATTGCCATCCCTAGAGCCATGCAGATGACACGGCTAAACATGAAGTAAATAACAGAGGATGATGAGCTGTTCCCACAGCAGCTGCTCTATTTAAAGCAAATATTTCCTTTGTTTGTTCTGCAGGTGAAAGTAGACAATGAAGAGAGCGATGAATCATATGAGAGCTCCTGGTCCTACATGCAGCACATCCAGGCCAACGCCTTGGTGGGACACGACCGTCGCACTTTCCACAAAGAGCTCACTGAAAATAAGGTAATGATGTAACCTGATCTGCTTCACGAATCACTTATTTTAGGCTTCTTACTGTAAGTAACGGACAGATTGGCCTGATATTGCTGCCATTGGGCTCTGTCACTAGTTGGGTTAAAGGTTTCTATTCAGCAGCTCACAGGTAATAACACCCAGTTTGTTTTACATCCGTCATCCAGGCCTACAAACTTATAATCCTGAAAAATAAAGTGGAGCTCGCCCAGTTCCAAAACTCTGCCCCTCAGTATCTGACTCTGGCCGAAGGTTTCTGGAAGGCCTTGTCCTCGCTGCCGTTCACATACGACTACTCTGCCTACCGCCGGCTGTTTCAGACATTTGGAACGCACTACCTTTCCGAGGGATCGCTCGGAGGCGAATACCAAGCTTTGCTGGAGTTAGACCGTCAGGCGCTCGCATCGACCAGTAAGAACTTGTAGTGTGAATATTGGTGCTGTTGATATTAGTGTCTTTACGTACCCAGACATTTTGATTCAGCACATTAAATCTGAATGTGCAGAGTGAATGTGATGTGTTGTATTTTTATGCAATATTGTGGATTTGTTTCTTGCATCAGCCATGTTGGTCAATGCAGCATATGAACTTTTCATTTTTAGAATAAATGCTAATGATGCTAATAAATTTAAAATAATAAAATAATGCAGACATGCTATTAAATTAGTTACACATCAAAAAAGAGTTTAATACCAATAGAAGCACTACAATTTCTGATTCTGTCTCCTCCTCCTTATATTTTGTACCAGAATTTCAGTCAGATAATAATTTGAGAATTTTGACTGTTTAGTTTCTCTTGCTTCTGCCTTATTTGTGTAAAGGTACAACAAATATAGAGTACCAGAGGTGTTGGAGAAAGGTGAAACGCCGTCTCTTCAGGAAGAAAGTCACCACAACCTGTGAAAAACTGACAAAATCTTTATCATCCAGCTACGGTGAGTGACAGCTTTCATATTTAGAGTTTCAAACCACACAGTGGGCCCTGGAGGGTCAAAGAAAGAAGTGTTTGAATTTCAATTAATTAAATAAAATTAAACTCAACTTTTACACAGTCTAGCCTGAGCTCTATTGTCCTTTGTCTGCAGGTCAGAACGTAAACAAGATGCCCATTAAGGTCAACGTGTTCGGAGGAGATCCAGCTTTTACAGGCGCTCTAACTGTTCTAGATCTGGAAAACCCTGAAGTTAACGGAGAGATCTACGACAACTGGGCCTCGTCCGTCAAAGACTTCCCTGAAGTCACAGACCAGAAGGTAAGGCAGTCAGCACAGCTGGGTGTTTTTTATTTTATATAAAAGCTTTATTTAGATTTTTTGTATTCTTTTTACATATTTTTCTATCTAACCCCTCATGTTTTGTTTTGATTACCTCCATCAACCAGTTCAACTAAGCCCCATCCCCCCAATTGCAGTTGCCATCAGTTTTTAAATTTTAACATGACACGTTTGCAGATTAATGATGGCAGATAAATGGTTGTTTAAACAATAAGAGTAGATAAGAGATAAGTAGATTAATGCAACTTCTCATTTTAACTGGCAACCATTGATTGTGCACAATTGCTGCTGGCACATTTTACTAGCTTGATAGCTTATTAACATGAACCAATGTGTTAGGATTTTGGCTTGAGTCCTGTAGAGTGTAAACTTTCAAATCCAATATAGCAGGACAGAGCTGCTAACGTTAGCCTAAACTCTAATATAGTTGCGTCCTCGACTGGCTTCCTCACAGTTAATGTCTCAGTCCTGAACTAGGCTTTTTCTTTTTTTAAAGTAACCTGTAACCTCACAAAATAACATAGTTCGCTTATGATGATACTTAGCCTTGGAATTCTAGCTTACCGCTGTGTGTAGTAAGCTAGTTAGCCAGGCATGCTAATGTTTGCAAGTCCTGTGAGTGTTAAAAGTTATAGAATTCTCTTTTTTGTGCATGAATTATGATAATAAAATACATTTTAATGAATTTATTTATGTATTTACATGAATTATCCCTGAACAAGTATTTTGTTTGTCAGATGTTTTCAGTGTTTTTAAATGTATGTAGACCTATGTGTGTAATATGGGTTACTGCTTCCTTTCCATTATTAAGGTGTAAACTTGTTTTCCAGCTGCGTCCTCTGTATGAGCTGGTGAAGGAAGTGCAGTGTGCAGGTCTGAAGAAGCTCCACCTGAAAAGAGCCACAGAAGAATACCTGGCGGAGGAGCATCCCTGTCACTGCAGGCCCTGCCAGAACAACGGCCAGCCGCTGCTGACGGGCTCAGAGTGTCGCTGCGTCTGCCGGCCGGGAACCTCAGGACAGGCCTGTGAGAAAGGAGCTGTGACTGGAGAGCAACCAGGTAAGCAAATGAAAGACTCTGAGTTGATAATGGATTAGTGAAAAGGTTAGGTTTTGGTTAAAATTAATAAAAGCTAATTAAATTCAAAATGAGTTCTGAGAGTTTAACGTATCAACGTATTTTATCAACATAAAAGAAGTGGTAATGATGAAAAATGACCCCCAAACAGAGCCTTTTGTTTTCAACAGTCAAATTTAAATATAAACACATATACACAATAAATACTAAAATATCAAAAGAAAGATAATCCAACAGTGTAACATTTCAAATTTTTATATCTGTGAAAGAAAAAAATTCTGCCTTGCAGAGAGCCTAGAGCAGGGGTCTCAAACTCAACTTATCTGGGGCCCACTGGAGTTAGAGTCTGGGTGAGGCTGGGCCGCATCAAGTATTCTACAAAAAAAGGTTCTCCTCCCTGTCATTGATGGCGCTCCGTCGGTTGTTATTCCAGCAAAATTCTTCTATTGTAAGCCGGCATCCACAATGGCATCACACAACTGGCGACATATCTCCCGAGCAGTGGTCTGGCCATGCATTGGAATCACTGTGAGCAACTCCTCCATAACTTCAAAATTGTCATCAACACCACGGACATATATTGCGAGCTGCGCAGTGTCAGTAACGTCTGTGCTCTCATCAAGAGCGACTGAGGATGCATGGAAATGTTTGCGTTGCTTGGCAACGACTCACACACGTGCGTATGAGAAAAATGCGCGGGCTGCACTAACCCTAAACGTTGCTGTCAAGTAGGGGGCCGCAAAATATCGTCATGCGGGCCGCGAGTTTGAGACCCCTGTTTTAATGGCAAGTTGCAGCTGGGCGGAGCATTATAGCCAACATTTTACTTCAATTGTCGCCCGCCAAAATATCTGCCAGTTTGGTTGTTCACTTGACTTCAATTCAATTGTATTAAAAATGAACGTGCTTTTACTTTTAGCCGTAACATTCACAACCGCGGCCACCATTTTCATACGTTGGAGGTCCCGCTCCTTCCGCTACGTAGCCAAGATGGCGACCCTTGAGGGTTAGAGGTGTCCTTTGATTTGCTTGGGGTCATTTAAAGATGACGTCACACATTCACACAGCAGATCTTCAGGGCAGAGCATGTCTGTTAGTGGACTGCATTTCTAAGCTAACGTTAGCTAGTGTTGCATGGTGAAGGGGGGCTGGGCAGGACTGGAGCTGAAGAGAAGCAAGGCAGCAGCTCGAATAATATCACACCCTTTTGATTTTGCTAGAAAAATCTGTCCTGAGACCTTCACATAAAAATCTGTCCACAGACTACAGGCAACTGAGAAAGTCAGGGAAGCCGGTCTCATTTTTACATTACGTTACAATCCATTCACACATAGGTAATAAAAAGCAATGAATACATGTAAAATGTTACAGAATCCCTTTAAAATAAAGCTGAAATTAAGAATTTATTTATCATTTGGTGAAAATGTGACCTTGGAAATGGTACATTTCTATTAGCCCTACTTTGTAATGTAATAAACAGCTGAATTAAAAAAATCTTGCTTTCAGTGCCGTTTCACATGATTCATGCACTGCCTCCCCCCCTTACTGTTACAGAATTCAGCTAAAAGCCAGGTTCTCCCTCCTACTCACCACCTCATCAGTTTTCTGTTCCCTCCTGCAGGCTCTCTCTCCGTTCACATAATTCCTTTTCCACAATTTTTTGTAAGGCACCAGTTGTTAATGGGATAGATTTGCACCTACATATTTTGGTACTTTGGTGTAGATGATCACATTATTCTAGCAACTTATAATGTAACATAAATCAATAATCACATATTATCACATATATATTAAGACAGTTGGACAATAAGGAGCAGATGGTGGGAATATTGGCAGTGTCAGGACAGTAAAATAGCTGAACATTATTACACACACACACACACACACACACATTGAGAATAGTCACAAACTCTCTTGGGACTGTATTGCACTGCAACTTCCCTAAAAATGTTTTTCAGTAAAAAGTCTTTTTTTCTCTTATATTCCAGTGCAGTTCTGTCGGTGTTGAACCATAGGGAAAGCGAGACTAAGTAGACAGACTTGCTGTAGCCTGTATGTCATGAGCAGGCAACATGTTGTAAGTGGTATTGAAGGCATTTGCAGGTACGTTTACATGCTGTTTAATGTTCTGCAGCTGAGCAGTTCATTACCCATCAAGCCTGCAAACTGATGTTAGTAGTGCAGTTTTCCCCAGTGACTGATTGGTGTCTTGTTCAACAAGCTAAGGCGCAGGACAAGACCTGTGTTCATGCTTGTAAGTTACAGAAGAAGAAACTTTAGCTTTAAATATAATGTAGGCTGTTGTTCAGAGTATGTGGCTCTTGTACTGTGTAGGAGGCTGCTGTCTGGCTCAGTGTGACCGGCTCAGCCTATGAACGCTGATGTTACTGCTTCATGCAAGATTTGATTGGTTGTGTCAAAATAAGTCTCTGTAAGTCTCCTGACAGACACTGGAACTGTATTCACTCGGATTAATGCAAGGGGGGCTACCAAAACCAAACAAATATATAAAATATTAATTTCTTCATTTTGGTTTCTGATTTTCTTGTGTGTGATTTACAGAGCAGAAAATGAACGGCAGTGTTTCCCCAAACTTGTTTTGCAAAATCTGTTGTAGTCATCCATCAAAACCATGTGTCATGATATAAGATAACGTTTCAGATTAAGGCTGAAACACACCAATCAGAAGACACCAATCCACTGCTTGTGTATTGGGAAAAGAATGCCATATCTACCTAGTATAATGAATTTGGATATCCTGCCTGAAGGTGCAGTCAAAAAACTTAAACTTGAACATCTCGAACAAAAGTCCTTGATGTTTTAATTCAATCATTTTCAATAACATACTCTTTTTTTTTTTACTCTTAACTTAAATTTAAAACTCTTACCATTAACTTTTAGTGAAACTATGTGTTTTTGTTACTCTCCCTCCATCATTGCCCATTGGGTACACCCTGTCCACTAAAACACAAAGAGGGGACTTTATACTCAAAACACTGTAACTTTGGATTGACATTTAACTAACTGCTGAAGCCTAATATAAGCTTCAGATAAAACTTAGGAATATATGTATACAAAACCATAGATTCTGTGACCCATCACTTACATTAGAAGCTCATCATGAAGGGATCTCTAATGGCCAGTATGAACAGGAGGAATGATTACAGCAAGATAAACCTGTTTCATTGTTCATTTGGGCAGCTGCCTATTGTTTTAAGATCTAACCATTGAGACAAATGTGGTAGAAGAGATATACAGTTAGGATTACCAGTGACACAGTAACACGCTAAAACCAATGTTCATATTTTAACCTAAAGTAAATTGGGGTAGAATTCATTCAGGGATAAATAATGTAATGCTGTCAAGACTGTGATAAAACCACAGTCCTTCTATTATAATAACAAAATAGCAAGAGGTAGGAAATTACCCAACTGAACTACCTGAATGATATCAGTGTTGCTCCCTCTGTCTGTGACACTGCTAACATTGCGAATCAGAGCAGTCACTTTTCCCTGCATGAAATTCTGCTGCAGTTTCATGATTCTTACACTCTGCTCCCTCTAATTTACCAAGGAACGTCAGGAAGCAAAGCAGAATCAAAGCCAATATCAAATCAGTTTAATTTATATAGTGCCATATCATAGCAAAGTGATCTCAGTTTTCTGTTCTTTTCTCCACCTCTGGGGCAGTGAGGCTCACAACCTTTATGAAATCTCAGCTGTTAAACGCCTACCTGAGTGACAGATAAGAGGTTTCCATAGCAACAAAACATTTCCCTTAGCAGAGTAGTAGGATGTCCTCTCGCCAAAAACTCCCTCCTTACTTAATGTTCTATGGAATGGAATAGTTCAGCCTACGTAAAGAAGAGGACAGATGGATTACAATCAGTCAACAGACAGAGACCGAGCTGGTGCTGAGAAGAATAAATTATAACAAATGAACATAACTTTCTTGAATGAGTAAGCTCTTTATTACTTTTTGGTTTAATGTAAGAATTGCATTGCACAGGATTAAAATTCACATTAGCATGTTAATATTGGCATCGGCATCATGTCACTGCCCCACACCTTGCATGCACACGCTGTTATTTATAATTATTGTGCATGCAGAGCAGGCAACCATCACAGCAATAAATGCAGTAAGTTAGTGAGGTAAAGTTCTTCACATTACAAAAATCTGGATCAAATGACGGAGTTACACACTCAGGAACTATACTAGCACTGAAAGAGGCACTGGCTGCTGAACTGTATGGTACATAATTAAACTGTATACTGCCAAACTTAATTTGTACAATTTATTAATGGACTTCATTTTCTACTTAGAAGAACCCAATTTTCTTCTGTTTCTGTCCTACTGTTGACAGGTTAGATCAGACAGTGGTGAAGGTGAAGCGAGTGACATGTTGGTAATCCTCACCAGGATGCAGAAGACAGTCAGGAAATGAAGCCTGAAGACACACACACACAGTTGAAGAACACCTTGTTAGATTTCAGTAATATTATACTTTTAATATCTTATTATATAGAGTTTTTCAACCTTGAGATCAGAACCCTACATAACCTGAAAAACAGACAGGGTTGCAGGAGTTTTGACAGGTTAACACACTAGTAGTAGTGGTGATAAAAAAGATATATCCAATTTTATTTTTTATGAAAACTTACACTGAAAATCATTACATTAAACTATACTGAATGAAGTGGTCCCATTTCTTCAGTACCATTGTTCTTAGCATGTAACAGTTACATCAGCTCTGTCTCTGACTTAGATGTCAGTCAAGCACAATCCAAATACATTTGATCTTCCTTTCAGTAATAAAAACATATTAACAATATATTTGAAAATCCCTGATATGATTTTCGACTTCAAAATAAAGGTTGGGTTTTACCATGGTATATATTTGTTATTTTATTGCATTTATTACCAAAGCATTTATTACCTATTTGGAGGCACCAAACTCTATGAGACACTCATCAACGTCAGGGATTGGATTAAGTGAAGCAGATCTTGAGACAATCACGGACCAAACGTCACCTCAAGGGGTAAGGCTGCTCCACTACCCAGCCTACTTCTGGCTAATGTTCAGTCGCAGGAAAACCAAAGGGATGAACTAAGATTCAGGCTAACTCAGCAACAGGAAATCGAAGACTCTTACCAAATTTTACCTGGCTTAATTACAACATTTGATTAAAAACTTGAAGATTATCATTGAAATGAAGAAAACATAAAAAATAAAAAAATGTTAATGCCTGTGTTTAATCTTTCAATGGAACTTTTTTCAGTGCCAATACAACTTTTTCCAATACAAGTGTCCTTACCGGGCAGATTGCTGCATGTCATCCCCTCTTTCTCCACTGTCATTGCCAATAAAGTAAAATGCCAAAAAAAGGCAATGTTTCCTTTTTCAGTTTTTTTTTCTTCAGGTTTTCTTTTCAAAACCAAAATTGTATTTATTTTATTTTAAGTCTCTGTCCTGGCTCAATAGAAATCAACAATCTTGAATCTTGCTGATTTTAGGAAAACGGAGGCAAAGACACACACACTCCTGTCTACATCGGTGGAGCTGAGGTGGAGCAGGTGAACAGTTTTAGGTTCCTGTGAATCCCCCTGGTAAAGAAAGGGCAGAAACGACTGTATTTCCTCCGTGTCCTGTCCTTTTTAACTTTTACAGAGGAGCAATCCAAAGCATCCTGACTGGAAACATTTCAAACTCATCATTGGTACCCATCTACCGAGCATCAGTGATATCCTCGAGGTGCCTCCGAAGATCACAGAGGATTTTACAAGACAATACCCACCCCAGCCACAGCCTGACAAGCGATACAGAAGTATCTGCTGCTGTACCACCGGGCTACAGAGCTACTGTGAGACTCCTCAAGTCCACCTCATCCTCTGTACTTCCCCAAGGGGACTCCAGAAAGGGGCTAGAACTGTTATTTCATTGTGCAGCCCTATGTTGTAGAATGACAAATAAATGTACCTTCAACCATGAAAGGCTGTTGGACTTATAAGATAGTGACTGTGTTACAAATAAATAACTCCACAAGATACGTACATATACTTTAGATATGGTGCGTGCTAGGGCATTCAAAACTGCTGTATTTTAGTAGTCAACACCTACTCCCGAAAACTGGTCAATTAATGGCGTGAGATATATTTTTTTTACCCAATAACAACTATCAATTCTCAGATACAACCAGTAAAGTGTTAACTAATGTAAGCGGGACCAACGTAAAGTAATGGTCAATAAATAAGTTATTAATGCTTTTAATATATTATTTTTTAAATAGATTATGAGTTAAGTTACATTAAAAGAAAATTGCAATTTCAACCTTCCCTAATATTATAAGGAAACCCAACAACAAATCACATCTGCAGAGACTTTCTATCAACATACCTGGTTGACAGCATTAGGCCAATTCTGTGTCTCTATACAGAAGGAGCTGTGCTTCCTGTACCTGGCCCCGCCCTTTCCTATTATAGAGCCATCCAAGAAGTTGGCAGTGTAGAACTGGACTCCTGGTTGGCTGGTAGAAACCTCCAGGACGCGCCCACTGGCTGGGTGAAATACTCTATGAAGAAAAAAGTTTTCCTGTCAGACATTATTAAAGACAATGATGGGATCTGTGTGCAGTGTGTGTGTGTGTGTGTGACTGTGCATGTGTGTGTCCAGTGTGTGTGCGTGTGCATGTGTGTGTGTGTGTGACTGTGTGCAGTGTGTGTGTGTGCGTGCTTGTGTGTGCGCTTGCGTGCGTGACTGTGTGCAGTGTCTGTATGCGTGTGCATGCATGCGTGTGTGTGACTGTGTGTGTGCTTGTATGTGTGCGTGCATGTGTGTGTGTGTGTGTGTGTGTGTGTGACTGTGTGCAGTGTGTGTAAGTGTATTTGTAAGAAGAGGACTTCTTCAACAAACCTGGCAGCATGCCTCTTTGTCCAGGCGTCTCCAGGTGATGACAGACAGAAATTGTGGTCAAACCCTGGACCTGGAACTTCCTTCATCCGAGGGCCAATCAGTACAGGCTTTCTGAGGTCAAAGGGTGTGCCTTCCACTCCTCTGATCTCTCCTGTGGATAGCTTAAGTTATAGAATTCTGGAATATGCATCTAGCATTCAGAATAAAAGTGCAGAATAATACTTCTCTTAGAAGCACAAGGTTTAGGAACTGTAACTGGTGTCAAAATAGTAAAAATACTGCTGTATAATATCTTGTTTATAGACTGAAAACAAGTGACTTACAGTTATTACAATTCCTTTTTTAATGTAACAAATTACATTATAACACTATTTAACACCCATAACTTAACTGAGGGCCCCTTTTATTCTGTATCTGCATCTGTAGCAACAAGCATTACTGGATCCCCCTCCAAAACAAAAGGGTTGGGTAATAATACTATATTATTGTTTACTGACTTTCAGTGGCATCATTTTGTGATGATATAATCATGTCAGTTTAACAAATTTGTGCTGTCTAAGTGAACATGTCAGAGAAAACTGTAATTAAACCAATAGGTTCCACTGTTTCATCATACAGTATGAATGACACTTGACTACCCAATGTCTCTCTGAACCCTTATGTGCACGAGCAGATGCATGTAGAATAAATGGGATTTAAAAATACCAACTTTGGGCAGTTCTTTTACACCAAAGGTGTTGTATGCACATTTTAATCAGTGAGGCCCCAGGTTAGGGATCAGGTTCGACCAGCCCCATTGAGCAACAGCTGCCCTAAGAGCAGCCTCAGTTCTATAAGTTTGCTTGCTTGTCTTGCTTGACTTTGCATTCTAACAGGGATACAGCATATAGCATCTGGGACTACGTCTACACTACACTGTCCACATTTAACACTGTTTTTTAATGTGAAAACCTGACAAAAGCAACATAAATACAGGTTACTGACAATAGCTGTGCTGTTTAAAACATGTGATCACAGAGAAAGTTAGAGACGACAGAAAGTTGTGACTACGCTATAGACACAATCAGTTTTTATAATGGCTGTGTCGTCTGACAAAACCAACATACTATCTAAATGAATGACAACAGCTCTGCTGTGTAGGCTGTTGTACTACTATTTATCATCACTGCCATACAGCCCCTCAGTGGGCAGCTTATGTAATTGTTTTGTAAAAGCCCTGTTTTACCTGAACACTCTAAAACACCAAGCCAGCATTATCACATTTATACCCCTTTGGAGAAGCTCTGTTTTTGGGTTAGAGCAATTGAGGGCTGAAACAGAAAGAAAGAGATGCATTTTTTAAATCTAACTGGCTTCATGGTGTTTATTATCTGTTGCCCTCAAACTACCCTCCTTTTGGGGATTCAACATGAAGAACAGAGGCTGGGAAAATAGTCAGGACCAGCTTGTCAAGATTTGGATATAGTCCTCGACTTTAACTGGGCATGACACAGAATCAATTGTAGATTTTTTTTGTTCACATTCAGCCCTTGAGGTGGAATTCCATTCTAACACAGATTCGGTGATATAAATAAATAGTCATTAGCTGCTCTGTTTCCAGGGGAAACCAAAGCTAATTGCAGAGTAATGAGAACGTGTGTCTGACAGAGCATGAAAGAACACTCCCACACAAAAGTACAAGTGTTCATGCCACACTTCTGTGTTGAATACACTGGTACGATGGCAAACAGAAACAATAATTCAAGTTCAGCTTTACAAACCACACAGTAAATATGGATTCAACATACAAGCAAAGTAACTGAGCGCTGAAGAGACACGGACACAAAGACATCTGCAGCACAGACAACACAAAGAGTTTAGCAGACAAAGAGCAGTCTTCTGAAAGACTAGAGCATGCTGTTTGAAAAAAGTAAAGATGTAGAGGAAACATAATGTCTATGGGGGGGGCATCAGGCCTGGAATGTTGCAGTTCTATAGCATTAGTCTTAGGGCCAGTTCAGACGAAAGACTTGCGATGAAGCTGAAACCTTCAACTACTGAAATCTGACAGTTTACACCAATGCGACTAGGTGAGATGGTGTATCGTTTCCATAGCAACAACTCATAGTGACATTCGTCTTCCTTGATTCATCCTGACCTACAAGCACTTTTTATTATTTACACTAAATTTAAATAAATCTCTTCCCATAGCTGGGGTCATTTTGTTGTGAGACAACATATGTGATGTAAATCTTTTACCTGTAGGAATGGATGTGTCATCTACAGGCAGGTAGGAGTGAGCAGTGATGGACACTTGATGATCATAGATATCTGCTGCACCCTACACACACATGGACACGCGCACGCACGCACGCACGCACGCACGCACGCACGCACGCACGCACGCACCCACGCACCCACACACACACACACACACACACACAC
>JAVQJD010037853.1:0-10564 GCA_036023655.1 Nannoperca australis | reverse complement strand
CCTGGATCACTCATGTGCAATAACCCTGGGACACAAATGTTCACTGTACTGTCAACAAGTTATACAAGCTGTACATTGTATATTTGTATATTCTGTATATTTGGTATCATACATATCATCCTGTACATTAACCATAGTTTTATCATAGTTATATTTACTCCTTGCACTCTGCTCTTATTGCACTTTATTCTTGCACATTGTTTGTCTACTGCATGTATGTATATTGAGAGTGAGATAAATACCGGAGTCAAATTCCTGGTATGTACACATACCTGGCCAATAAAGCTGATTCTGATTCTGATTCTGAACACATACGCCAGAATGCTGTTCATAGACTTCAGCTCAGCATTTAACTCAGCATCTAAGTTAATAACCAAACGGACAGATCTAAGCATCAGTGCTTCCATCTGCAATTGGCTATTGGACTTTCTGACCAACAGGCCCCAATGTGTTTGGCATGACCACCACAGCTCCTGCACTATCATCCTAAACACTGGCGTACCACAAGGTTGTGTGATGAGTCTGTTCCTCAACCCCCGCTTCACTCATGAGTGCAGACCTGTACATGGCTCTAACACCTTCATCAAGTTTGCAGATGACACCACAGTGATTGGTCTCATTAAGGACAACGATGAGTTAGCCTACAGAGGGGAGGTGGACCATCTGGCTTTGTGGTGTGATGAGAACAACCTGCTGCTCAACACCAATAAGGAACTCATCATGGACTTCATAAAGAAGGCTGACACACACCCTCCCATCCATACCATACATGGTACAGCCACAGAAGGTAACAGCAACTGGACCCCATAAAAAGGGCACTATACCTCCTCTTAGGACACACAAAGACGGAAGAAACAGCCTCCTCCACAAGCAACTCTAGATCGCTACCTGTTGAAAGTGCCATGAAAAATGATTTATTGTCTTGCATCCACACTCTATTACACTGTTTGTGCAGCCAGTGCATAATGTCTCTGCACAGCTGCTGCTTTGGGGAACATTTAGCTGAAGAATTAATTCACCACTTTGGTTCAACTCCCTGTGACAGGCCCGAGAGCTTGTTTTGTACCTCAATGTGAAAGATTCTAAAAGGCAACTATTGAATGGCTGCAATGTATCTTTGCAAACTGATTATATATGATATTTAATCAGGTCCCTGTTCAGAGACAACCAACTGGAAGTCGATTGCGCTGAGCCCAGTGTGTCCTTATCCCCCTCCCCTTCTTTTTGTTTTCACCCTATAGAACAAATTAGAGATTGGTGTCTCTAGATCATTTATTACACACTGTGTCTCTTTCAAACCCCAGACTCCTCAGCAAGCATCATTTGTTATACGTGATCATGTCTTCAATTGTCGCTGTAATTTGTTGCTGATGTCGATGGATTTGGCAAGGGACCATGGATTGATCTGTCTTCATTCATTCACTTGTTTGTCCATCAATCAGATAAATTAAACAGATATCACCGATTGGATTTTGATTCATCTAGATGGTTTGGCGGGCTCTTTTAACATTATTCTGACCGACCAAAGGGCATAAAAGATGAATGCTGAAAAGATCTCTTCTTTATTTCAACTATTATACAGTATTGCAGGTGTCAAAGGTACCCTGTGGAGTTATCTTGCAAACAAACTAAAGTTATTCTAACATTTAGTGTACTCATCAAAACACACTATGCTTGAGATCTAACAAGTGTGTTTAATGCATTTCATTCCTCAGAACACATTTGCAAAGCCAATTTTTGGTATTGTTTACTTGCTAACAAGTATTTTTCCTTTCTGCCTTTGTTGCATTGCTGTGTTTCTTGCTGTGTTACCGCCACCTGTAGATCTGTGTAATAGTGTGATAAAACTGGCAGTCATTATCATGAGTTGAGGTGCAGGGTAGTGTAAAGAAGACAAAACATCACGGTGGCAGTGAGAAATATTTTTAGTCTCCAAAAAAACAATAATAATAATAATAATTCTTTGCAGTCTTTACACAGCTTTAAACAATTCTGGTGCTGTACTTCACAAAGAAAAACTACTAAATACCCCAATGTCTCCTGTTCCACTCACATATAAAGCATGAGAGCCCACCTTTCCAGTTCAAACTGGCCTATCAGGACCGAACTCTAGAATGGAGAGTTGACAAGGTTAAAAGATTACAGTTACATGGTTCCTTAACTTGCTCATACCAACAAGGCCTTCATTCTTCAACAGGTCAAGACAAATATCCAAACATTATATTCAATGCATATTCAAAACAAACAGATTATGTGTACATCATTCAGTATTTATCTTAACTGGCTGGTATTACGTCACACTTTTAGTATCCAATCAAAACTGAGAGACCGCCTACTCACACATCAGACAAAAGACTACTGTTGAGGCGTGCTTCCTCTTTTATCACCTGCACAAAATGGCTTCCACTAGTGATGGGCAGATGAAGCCTTATGAAGCTTTGGGAATTTCTTTCTATTTGTATCGAAAAAGATTCAACGGGCTTCAAACTCAGTAAACACAGCGATATCTAGTGGCTTGTAAAACATATAGCAGTCCTTTATGACTCGCTGATATTAATTATTGTAGTCTAGTGTGTGGAATAAGAGTCCAAAAAGCCTGTGTGTTTTTATTTCATCTGTATACTTTTGTTCAGAAGTGCTGTGTTCAATATATATATGTTTATGTTATTGTGCATTATGTTTGTGAGTAAGTATAATTATGCATTGTCCAAAAAGCCCAGATATAAAATTGTTTTGCTGACAAGAAACATTAATGCACCTTAGAGTTGCGATATGATAGGCCTACAAACGTGATATTCATTATGAGTCTATTACTTAAACATCTTCATATTTCCCAATTATTAATCTCTCTTTTTATACCACTAATATGCAGATCACAGAGTTTAGCTATGGAACGTTTTAAACTGTCAAACTAAATTAATCACTTTCTGAAGCAGCAGTGAAGTTTGAAGCTTTTGACGTCATCAGTCATGTGATATTGACACAAGCTCCAGGACAATATATTGAAACAGCGCACTTCACAGGAGTAAAACAAGCTTCAGAGGTTTGGTATTATCCGTCCATCTCTAGCTTTTACAAAAGGACCCAGACAAAGGACAAAAAATCTGGTTATGGCACTGATTACTGCATGTCTTTAATATGTTTAAGAAATAAACTAGATTTTTTTGTGGAGTATAATTCTTAGTCTTAGTCATTTAATTTGGAACTTTGCATTAAACAAAGAGAACAGAAAACATTGTGTAAGAGAATATTTACCTTTCTTAACAAAAAGGCTTTAGCAAATAGTAAGGGAGTTGGTGCTTCCTCAGTCGTGCACCCACAGGTGCATGCATGTGCATGTGTGTCCTCATGCACATGCATGAGACAAACAAAACAGGGATCCACTAACACCTCCATAACTCTACTACATATTTTGTACGTATTTATGTGACATATATTTCTGTTGACTGCAAGGGGCATAGTGCTTGTCAACAGCTAATGGCAGTAATGACAGGCAGGGTTTAATTTGCCAATTAAAGGAGCAGCATATGACTGCAAGCTGATGGAAACAAGGCAAGTTTAAAAGAAAGACTTTTCAATGATGTAGGAAATGTAAGGTTTGTTAAACCTCAAGGATACACGCTATGTGCTTTGGTTAGAACTGTTGAATGAAAACAAAACTGCAATCAAATTTACACACCTTTAAATGCTTAAAGTGCTTCAAAAGGAAATAAGTTACAGACTACCACAACTTGAAAATCTGATAAATTACCACTTAGCTGCTGCTAAGGTTAGTTCAACTTCTTTAATTAAATGTAGTGGGACTATATTTCACTGTTGCCTGTTTGTTTGCTGTGAAAGAGGTTAGCGTAATACTTTTTTGCTTAAATGAAAGGAATTAAAGCTCCATCTCATTTCTCATTTCTCCATCTCCATCTCCTTTCCCTTCTCATTTTCCTTCCCCAGCAGTCTGTTAGAAGATGGTCACTTGGATTTGTGCAGGAGGCTGCAAGGCGTCGCATAGACAGGCTAATAATGAGGATATGATTCCACTACAGTCCACCTGGGCTGGAAAGGGTTGGAGTGAGGAGGGGGAGAAGGAGAAGAGGAGAGAAATAAGTGTTTGTGGGATCTTAGTGCCAGAGTCCCTAGGCTCTGTCTAAAGCCACGAGCAACAGAAGCAGCATCTGCTCAAGGCTACAGGAGATAGAGAGAGCAGACAGATTTCACTGCATCACTTATTTCTTACAGTAGAGATTATGAGATATATGCATGCTATTTGTTCTATGTTTGAAAGGACCTCACCAATTAGCACCGAATTGACACTTTGGACAATCCAATGACACATGAAGGCACCATTCATTTATATCTTGGTTTTCACTGAAACTGAGGTGAAGTGCGCACATAATGAGTGAGCAAACAGTGGAAATACTATAATCACTACTGCCTACAGGGGAGCAAATCAGTCAGCAAACCCTGAGCCTAGCATAAGCAGCAATAGCCAAATTAATCACCTGGAATAAAGTAAGGTCTGCCTTTTCCGTTTCATTTGTCAAAATGACACAAAGAAAACAAGACTAGCAAACATGATTAAGCACATGGTATTTGACACCTAATAAGTCTAAGATCTGATAGATGGTCCAGAGAGAGAGCAGAAAATGTTTCCAGCCATGTGTTTTGGCCTGTTTATAAGTTTCTTCTGCTCAGGTGGTTTTGGTAATCAGAAAGCATGAATGTTGGATTTAGGATAAGATTAGAATTAGAGAGAGATTCTGTCTCAAGCTCCATATTGCACTGAAGACCCTCAAGTGTTGTTAAACTAGCCATATGAGGCATGTATGTTGAGGTAACATACAATCCTTGTCCCATTTCACCTGCTGCTTTTCACTTTCAGTTCATTAAAAACAACATGATGACATTTACTGCATGGTAATAGATATGAAAACATAGGAGTTCTGTGCTTCAACTGTGGCACCTGTTTTTTATTTTTTTTTTATTTTGTTTTTGTTTTTATTTATACTATTTAGCCTGTAGCTAGACATGGCAGCTGCCCCCCAAAGAAGCTGATTTATGAGTCAATTTGTTTCTTCTGTTGTCAATAATGTATTTTTGGAAGGCACACCCCTTATTACTGGAGATGGAGAACAGAATTTTAATTTGTTTTGATGGTGTAATTAATTCTCATAAATAGCTCAATCTCACCATGCATTATGGAAATATCATATACCTTTACCTATTTGGTATTTGTTCAGAAGAAAATCAAAAGTCAAAAAGGTAAAACACAGTTTAATGATGTACTGTTTTACTTCTAAATGAGAGCACGAGTGTTCATTACTTTCTCTCTTCCAGCTTTGTTGCTATCATGAAACATTTATGAAGTGCATATATGCCCACACAAACAAACTCCACATTATACTTTAAAATAAAAAACCCTACAAACTCCACACATTAGAAAATATATGAAACATATGTGTACAATCACAGATACTATTTCTGTTTAGAATGTTCATCTTATTTTGGGTTACATGATAGAAAGTATATTACTTGAAAAAGAGCCTGTAACCATGCTGAATATAAATACACAGATTTTGATTTGAACTTTCATAAGTTGTGTAAGCCCCCAAGACATAACAATATACCACACACAACCCCATAGTCATTAAAATGTATTTTAAAGTATTAAATAATTGAACACAGCATGAACAGATGTGAGTGTCTGTAAAGGGTACTTACAGTATACATAAACTATTCCATATATATATTTCTCACACACACACACACACACACACACACACACATCACTGTAATAAATAGAGACTTACCTTGCCACAACCACAGCAGATACACAAGATCTGACACTCAATAAGTTCAGTTTCTGGCTACTTTTTTCATGATTTGGAGCATTTAGCTTTTTTTAAACTGAGTTTCACACACACACACACACACACACACACACACACACACACACACACATTCAAACAATAATCAGTTTATTATCATATTAAAGGAGGTAACTCTGAGGTTCTTCTTTGCTAATTAGCTTTGTGATGAAAATCAGCAAGCTGGTTGACTCGTGAGTAAAGAAGTTTTAGGAGACCTGGATGTCTTACACAGAAGCATTGATTGAAGCTTGATCAAGGAGAATAGAGAACAGCAGTACAAGTTAACCCTGTGTATTTATATGAAGATTCCATTAGATGGTGGATTCCAAACAAGTACATATGTTTACTTGTTTTAACAAAGGTCACGTACGTTTCTTCAAGCCTCCACACAAACAGGAGGCAGTGTATCAAAGTTGAGTCTGGAGCATACAGTAACACTGTCTATTTCCAATGACCTTGGTCTCCTTAGATACCGAACCAGCCCTGCCTTATCAGGACAGCAGGACCCTGACAAGTTACCCTTGGAGACAGAGAGCTGAGCTATTGCTGTGAAAGAGACAGTATATGACCTAAGGTTTACAAATGACCTGAATGTAACCTGGGGAACCCCTGTGCCCTATTACCTTTGGACTAAAGGAAGGAAATTCCTTCATAAGCTTGATGTTTAACTTAACTTATCTCGTTAATGCCTTAGGACAGTAACTTAATTTGCATTGCATACTGTCTCATGACTTATTTTTTCCAGCTATTAAAAATGTTGTGTTTCTTTTGAAGTTGAATTTTTGCAGGTGAGAATGTGTGGAAAGGGTTTTTCAATATCCTTGGGACATAAGTATCTATCTACAACTGATTGTGGTCATGTTTGTCCAAATCTGTGATGATAACAATTATGCTTTTCTCTCTCTTTCTTTTTTTACATTTTTCAATGACAGTCCTGGCTTTCACAGTTTGATGATCAGATGGTGTGAGAAGCCATGATTTGTGTGTACTTGAAAAATGCATCCTGCTACACTGTAGGAAGCTTCTGACCGTAAATATGGCTATACTACCTATGGAGTTTAGGATACCTGTGCCTGATAGGTCAACTGCAGCAGCTAGTGATCTATTTTGTCGATAAATGTAGACTCCATGGAGCAGCCATTTCTAGTGGTTATCAACCTAAGACCTCCTTACTTGGCTGCATACTGTAACTCACCAGTTCCTACTAATGAGCAGACTCGAGCCAGTACAAGAAAAATGATGGTTGTCAGCTGATGAAAAGGTCTGACGTCAAGCCACAGTACAGAACAGCGGGAGCCTCCATGCATTTTCGGGATAACAAACACGCATGACTCTGCTGGCACCCTGCTGATGGAGGGTCACTATGGCAACCGAGATGCATCAACAGGGCATCAAATACCAGCCCTGTCAAAACAGTCAAAACATCAAATCCAGCTGCTTCCCAAGTAGCTCCCTGAAATCTTAAATGAGCTTCTGTAAAAGACACATTTGGCCACAAGCAGGTTATAATACATCATTGCTTTACATTACAATCTTTGGGTAAATGTAAAACTTAATTGTGAGAACAAATATGTGGTGTGGTGTTACCTGATTTGTGCAATTAAGGGATCTAGATATCTCCCTGTCTCATGAATACAAAATGGAAAGATTACTTTGTTTTTCACTCAAATGTTCAAAAATCAAGCTTTAGAACAAACAGCAGCTGAAAGCAGTCAGTGATTGTGTGTGCACTTGTCTGTGCTAAAAAAAGGAACAAAGAAATTGAGGCCCAGGGAAATGTGTGTGCAGCATGGGTTGTCTTTTTGGCAGAGAGCGAGAGTTGGGGAAGTATTAAGCTGTGATGATGTGTTGTTTTGTAGTTTGCAACTTCCTTGTAAGCCATGCTTATTATTGCTGCTCGTCAGTGCCGGAACATGTCTTTACATATCTGACAGTACAAGAACAATGCACATATTCTGCTGGCATAATCAAAGATTTATAACTGGATGTCTGAGATGGTTCAGAAACTGGGTCAGACTGGCTCTCTCAGAAAAATAGCTGATGCAGTATTGTTAGTTATATCACAGTGAGTTAATTGTAACTGGCTGGTATTTACATTTGTTTCTGCCTCGTTAACCGGTGTCAGTAAGTAAATATCAGGATACCTTTAAACATAAGCCATATTTCCACCCAAAGTATGTGGAACTTTTAGTCCCAGGAACAATTTTTAAATGAACTACAAGGTTCTAAAAGGTGCTTGTTGTCTGTGTTTCCACCACGGAACCACAAAGATTAGACAAATTAGCCGGCTGACATATGAAAAAGCAACGGCTGTTTTTACAAATAAATTTGCACTTAACTATACAACAACGTCCCCGTATAAAGAGACAAAAAGGCATCATTATTTGTGCAACAATGAAACAACAGTAAGCATGGAGGATGTGAATAAGGTCTGGACTTCATCATCAGTCCATCTGTCGTAGTCTTTCTTTCTGTAACTCCATTGTGTGGAAGCACAATTTCCCCCAAATAACTGGTTTGTAGCTGCAGATTTTTAAAGATGGTATCTGAAATAAAATGTTGTACTTGACTAATCAGATATGTTCAGCACTGCAAGCCCCACTCCAACAATTCCTAGACTTTTAGAAGGTACTAGCCCCCCAACAGGAACTTATTTGGGATAAAATAATGTCCCCAAACTTTATTTAGTCCCTGGTACTTGCAGTGGAAATGCAAGCTCCTCCAAAGGTTCCTAGTCCCTGTGGAAAGTTCCATCAGTGGAAATGTGAATATAGCGCACAATATATCCACACAAACACTGCCAACACCTGTTTTTAACACCTGTAATTCAAGCACGCCAAACTTTAGCTTTCAGAGTTGTATCAACAAATCTCTTACACAATGTCAAAAAACAACTTTCAATTCAATTCAATTTTATTTATATAGCACCATATCATAACAAGGTTATCTCAGGGCAATCTTTTAGGTTGAGACCACCTCCCACACATACAAAGACCCAACGTTCCCACCATGAGCAACCACTAGGCGACAATGGCAAAGAAAAACTCCCTAGGTAGAAACCTCGAGCAGAACGAGGCTCTAGGTGGGCACTCATCTGCCTCGACCGGTTGGGTTGAAAGGGGGGGCAGGAGAGTGAGCAGGAGGAAAGAGAACATACAGTAGTACAGTATTCTACATAGTGATGTAAAGTAATAGATGTGGTAATGGTATTGATGCCAACATTAATAAAATTAATGTTAAAAGCAGTTTAATAGCAATACTAATAATGAAGAAGCACACAGCTAGGGGAAGAAGTAAAATTAGTAACAATTGAACCCTAAAGGGCTTCATAAAGATATGATTAATTGTAGAGTTATTGCAATAAATCACATTGTGTTGTCTACTGTATATGTGTCTAATAAAATGGTAACTCTTTTGACAGAATTGAAGACGAAATATAGTAGAAAAAACATAGTCAGGAATTTTCTAGTTTTCAAATGGGGAGGGCGTTGTCTGGAACCATTGGGTTTATCTGTTGTTCGAAGGGAAACATTATGAAAAGGAATCCAGGTGTCTTTTCAATGTCCAAATGAAAGCCATGTGAGTTTACAGGTGGTAGATGATGAGTTTATAATTTCCTAATTTGCCTTTTGATCTTTCAAGGTGCCAACATTTTGAAAAATGTACCTCTACATTAGTGTTAAACTTGCAGCTTATCCAAGGAGCCGGTTCCTTGATTTTCATAGAATGTCTCTAAAGCCTCCGCCTCGCTCGGTTCCACAGAAAAGCCCCTTCATTAGGATACAGATGCACCCACCTGTGCCTTTCTCAAATGGATGCTCACAGACACATTTTTAAATATTCATGTCACTGGCAGCCTCTTATAAAACAACACTGCTAACTCTACGCTCTGCGCTACCTCTAAACCCCTTAACCCCCTCTGCACAACTTCTAAATCTCATAACTCCTGCCAATCTATACTTGATGGTAAAATGTAAACAGCTACCCCCCCTCCATCACTGTAATTGAAAAAGGAGGGAAAAGGAAAGGCATACGTGAGACGCGCAGCTAGAGAGCAGCACCCGCTGGGCTCACCTCCCTAGGAAGCCAAAAGACAAAATAAGCATCTTATTTAATAGTACATAATTATATTTAACTCCCTTTGTGACGACGGCCCCAAGTGAGATGGCTCACAGAGTCAGATCTTTGCCCCAGAGACCTGCAATTATTATCAGTATGGCTATGAAAAACACAGATAAGACTTGTAGGTGGTAAAATGTTAATGTGTCTTTGACTGGTATTTAATGTTCAGAAGCAGGGATGTTACTCAGTAATGAAATGAACAAACTGGTATGTTTAGTGATGAATAATTAACTCTTTTATAGTAGATGTTTTAATGTTTAAAGATATATTGCGCTCTCTTTAATAAAAAGAAAGTCAAGTCTGAGAGGTAGCATACTTTTAAAAAGTTTCAACACAGTCTATACATCTATCTCAGAATCAGAATCAGATCAGAATCAGAAATACTTTATTAATCCCAGAAGGGAAATTGCTTTTTGATACAGTTATAATGCTCAATAAAGTTATTGAAAAAAGAATAATATGCAGTAGAAAATAGAGGGTGTAGAATGTAGAGGGTCCGAATATGTTTGGACCAGGGGCCGGAGCTGCTCCAGGACGAGTCTTTCCAGGGCCTTCATGATGTGGGAGGTCAGTGCCACAGG
>JAVQJD010037833.1:0-21010 GCA_036023655.1 Nannoperca australis | reverse complement strand
GTCAGAAGAAAGATTGTGATTGGTCCATTTCCCCTTCTGTCATATTAACCCACTGTTTTGCCAAAACAAATGAGTAACAGTAAAGTTTATAACAATAATCTATAAATGATTACTGTTATTTCAGTGAATGAAAAACGAACTCATAAATTAAATGAAAATAAAATATATTAAATAAAATAAATAAAATATTAAGAGTACAAAAATTCTTAGGCCTTCACTGAATACCTTGAAGGCCCAGAGGGTTCCCCACTGGCATAGGTGTAGGAACCGGGGGGGATGGGTGGGACGTGTCCCCCCCAATATTGGAAAAAGGTGCATTTGGCATTTGTCCCACCCAAAAATTATACCACCGGTGAGAGATGTGTCCCCCCCAATGTCAAATTCACCCGCTGAGAGGAATAAATAAAGTGTCAGCTCAGGTTCCTCTTGTTGTCTGCATCACCTGGCACGGTTTTAAATGTCATGCAGAGAGAAACTAATTGAACGTGCCCACTCGTCTATACCACAATTATGTCGTCTTGATCTCTTGGATACGATTCTGTCCATTCCTGCAAGCAGACCAAGTTTCATGGAAATATCAGAGCCCAGCATCGAGGCGCTCGTGCCTCAGTAACGTCCCAGAGGACCAGATGTTAACCTGCTACCTCCCTGAGGCACGGCCAGGGCCCACTGAGGAAACTGTTAGTCCATCACAAGTCAACAGAGAGTTTACTGTAGTTCATAATCATCTGCCGCCGGTGATGTTTGTCATTTTATGAGGCAAAAGTAGCTTCCAGCTCCGACTAAACGAGAGAAGCCTGAAAACTGAGTGTTTTGTACGTTGCTAATAATAAAGGAGCGAAGACAGACCAACGCTTTGTTACTGGAATGGATCTGTTTATTATCAACCTGGTGGGGGATTTTATTTGCACAGCTTCAGAGAGAATGCAGCACATTTAGTTTTAAGACTGAGCTGTAAGAAAACCTGTGAACGTGCAATATAATGTTTGACCACTGCAGCTGTGCTGCCGGTGACTTGTGACGCCGCGAGTTGAGCGCTTTGTGTGCACGAAACAAAAATACAAGAAAGTCAAATCCAAATCAAGCGATCATGGTGAGAAATGGCTCCTTTCAGCAGATGAAGGTAGAACATGTGAATGTCTGAATGGCGGCATCAAGACCCGGTTTGATTCTGGCTGGGGACATGTTTCCACGCCATGTAACAGTTCCCATTTCTCTACTTGAATCCTTCCTGTAGTGTAAAATGCCCCAGTAGTCCCTTAAAAAACAAACAAAAAACGGTCTTTTCTTAACAGAGAGACAAAACATGTCGGTCTTTCTTTCTTTTTCTTAAAAAGGTTAGCTGTGCCCCCCAGCCTGTGTGAGCTGGTACCCTGCCAGGCTGTTCAAGTGTTATTAAAAAGAAAGGGGTCACACGTCCCCTCGCTCCTCAGAAGTTTGTTCAGTTTCGAGACCTGCTGTTTGAGCTAGAAGTGATGTCCATCTATCGGCTGCAGCAGAAACCTCCACTCCTCTCAGCGTCCTGGAGAACAGCTTCTGGATCCTCTGCAGCTTTGACGGATTACAGCCCGCCACTGTCTCTCCTCACTAAATCCCTCTCGTGCTCTCTTACACTCTGCACAGAAGCAGCGTCCACGTGGATTCGGCTGATGACAATTGTGCACAGCTGACAGACGTGTCTAATATCACAGTCTCACACACACAAACACACACTTCTCGCATCTCATCTCAAACTCTGGATACTGGAGCCAAACAGTGACATCTGGTAAGAGCTTGACATTAAATTCCCCCCTAAGCAGACTGACAGCACACTGCACAGCCAAAGAATGATCAATATATTCTAAAGGACATAAAGCGTCTCAGCTGTCACAGTCCAATTACTGAAGCAAGTGATCAAGTGGAGCCGAACTCCTACTTTATCCTCAAAACATCGCCCAAGTCAACAGTCTCCCCCCGCGGAGGCTGCGGCGCACGCACACACCACACTGTGATGGTTTTATTTCACGTCTGCAACTTCTCCAACCAAGTGAAAGAAATAAACACACATACGGTGTGTACTTCATTTTAAATTGACACGAGTAAATCTCTTTGCCTCAGGGGGGGTTTGTGTCTTCGCCTGTCTAAGTGAAGACTAAAGTAATTTTCACCAGCTCCCAGTCAGCCCACAGATCAAATCTGAACCTCTTTTATTGGTTTTCACATCTGTTAGCAGCCTCACATCTGCATGTTTATGTGATATGCTCGTTCCATGTGAGACACTTCACTATATTACTGTTTTTTATGTCTTTGTTTTATGACTTTTTGCAATGTTTTTCTCAATAAATGTTGTGTTGCAGCACCTGAGCTGGCGCTAGGCTAGTTTGTTTTGTAAGAAGATATTAAAGCCCCACTTTGATCTGACATTAACTGGATTTCTCGCCCTAAATTGTCGTCTAACAGCTTGTCTTCTCAGCAGTGTACTTGTGTTTCTCAGTCGTCCATCGTTGTGTGTCTACAGAAAAAGAGATGTTTCCATTTTAATCACATAGAGGCTGCGCGACCAAGACCCAAAGAATATTTTTACTGTGTGTTGAGCTCTGAACGATGCCAAAACACGGGTGGCCTACACTCTGTACGGTCCCTGAACACATCCCATGTAGACACAGATTTCTCCAAGTGGGCACACAAAACCATCCAATAGTTGACGAGATATTTCGGTCAAACCACACTAAGAAGACATTTAGTTCCCTGACACTTGCTGCAAGGCTTTCTGGGTATTCAGTTCTCTAAATGTAAGATTTTCCTTTCTCCACCCCTCTGAATGGTGGTTGCCCGCTGCAGTTTTTAATTGGCTTTGAGAAAACATGGTAGCTCCTGCATTTCAGCTCCACACCTCGTCAGCGGATCTGCCAGTCAAGTCAATTACCAAAAACCATCCTATCACTTGACAATAAACTATTTAATCTACTTTTCTTCAATCTCCTCACTTCTGTTTCAGTTACAAATGCCACAATAATTGTGCTTCTTCAGCCTTCTCAAACACATTTTGTACAGTATCCTAGACGAGACGTTTATAATAAACTAATATTTATATTATTCTAAGATCATAACCCAAGATACCAAACTTTACAGTCTCATCTGTCTGCTTTACACACACTCTTATGGTGTTCACCTGGAATTACCTGAAGCTGCATTGATAAATATAGGGGTTTCTCACAGTGATAGTAATGATTCAGCCTCACTCTAATCGGCCTTGTTTCCAGCAACAAAGCTCTGATGAGCCCGCTCAGGAGTTTATGAAGACTACTGGACTGGATTCATCAGGAACACGTCTCCAAATGAATGCAAATGTTGCTCCTCATCTGTTTGATGTGTAAATCTGTAAATATGTCAAATGCATTTGTGATGTTCAGCTAGTTATGGAATTCTGCCCCCAGGTGGTCAAAAAAACCTACAGATTAATGTAGCTTTAAAGATGAATTTTAGGCTCAATACATTGGGAGCTAAATGTTAAACACCCTCAGTGGTGAAGTGTCATCTTTTACATGATGAACACTTGATCAGTTCCTCTTACTGTAAGCTGCTGTGGCCTGCACAGTCCGCCGCTACACACTGTTGTTGTGGGAGAGAGACGGATGGATGTGATAAACTTATTATTCAGGCCTCAGTGTGTCTGAAGAGGAACAACAACACAGGAGCGCGGGGAGAGAGACAAAGTCCTGGTTACTAATGAGTTTTTATCACAATGATACAACCGTCCTCATGCATCTTTCATACAAGGACCTGCAAAAGCACACAAGCAGCAGAGGCGGTGTGATGCACTGTTGCGTGTCCTGGCATTAATGATGTGTCACAGCCATGAGACGGCCAGACTCGCCCGGCATACAGAGGATCTGATACGAATGGTTGTTCATTTGTCTGGACAAATACATTCACACCTCAGTGCTTCTTTTAATACTTACAACATCTTGTTGAACATAACAAAAGATCTTAGATATTTACACTGCAGGAAAACAAATACAGAATTAAAAGATTTGATTATTAGATCTTCCAAACAACAGCTGTTCGTCATCACATACAGTGTTCACTCGTGTACAGTCGTTTACAGCGTCTTACAGGTACAACATAAAGCTCACCCCTCAGCCACGAGCCCATTTGTTCCTTAAAAGGAAAATACATCTTTAAACATGGGTCAAGAATATAGTTTCATTTAAAGAAAAAATAAGTTTAAACAACAAACAGCTGGGAACTGTAGTTTTTAGAAAACAGGAGGAGATTGTTCATTTGTTGGTGACTACTTTCAGCCGCGGATTAATACACCTTTGGTGTGCTACTGAGTATTTACAGCAGCAGGACGGTGTGTGTGTGTGTGTGTGGGATTAAAATATACTACAGTGTGTGGTGGTGCTAGTGAAGGAACATGTCAGCCAGTGTGGCTAATTGCACATGTTTTAGACTATGGATACAAAAGAAATACTTTGTTGGGGTTCAATTCTCTCCATATGTTTGTAATATTATTGTGATATGATGACAATAAGACACTTTTTAGACATTAAGCACGCTGGCCTTCTTGTTTGTGAGTTACCCTATATCAGGCGCATACTGTCTGTATGTACTTTCATAGCAGAGATTATGTAGAGCTCTGCATTTCCACCGATGTCGTCACAGATTGGAGTAGTTCATTCTGATGGCCAGACTCTCATCCACGATACACCCCCACCTGCCGGGTATGAGCTCACTGAACTCACAGTTAAAAGTTGTCCAACAACCTCGTGACTTTGTGCTGTGGCTCAACAAGCTCCTACCCGACAGGGTTACGGATGCTCTTCATGTCGGTGAGAACAAGGTTTCTGTAGCCGCGCTCTAGTCCCTCCATGAACTCCAGGTAGTTGCTGACCTTGAAGCCCTGGATTGGCTCCTCCTGCAGGTGAAAAGACAGACTTGATGATCTCATAGTGATGTCATCAGGGTCATCTCGACATGAGCGTTTCTGACAGAGTCTGTGTTACAAACGGGAGGCACGGAGTTTGAATGAGGGGCATTATGGGAAATGTAGGATCTAGCATTTTATTAGGGATTAATCCATTAATCCATTCTAGGGATTCAACTCAGGATCTCTTCTGCTGCTTTAACTTAACTTTCTGTCTCACTGGAGTAACTCTTTAAATGAAGCAATGTCTCCGGCCTTCGCATGGACATGAGTTGTGAACCGTTCAACAAAAGAATGATGTATCCTTCTGGATTTTTGTGGCTTAAGGAGGTATAAATATCAGAAAAGAAAACCTTTAAAAGTTTTGTGTAAGCAGTATCTGTTTTCATCTGCCTTAAAGTCCATCAGAAGTTTTTTATTGAACAGATTGTTGTCAGTGACCTTGCTTTTATCATTTCTTACGCCGAGGAAATTTGAATGATCTTTTAAGACATGAATCTGTTGTTATTGCCACCAAAAAACTAAAACTGGAGTAAGATATCCTAAGACATCATGGTATGCAGCAGATAATGGTTTGGTACGGAGGCAGAAGGTGGCTTTCATTCACTCTGTGAGGAGGCCAAGTGTGAATAATTTGATATAACCTTTTCATTAAAAAACTTTACATTCAATCGGTTTCAAAGTCACAGGAAATCAAATTAAATCTCTGGGAATGAAATGCCCACACCGTGCCAGTAAACAACACCCTCGCTCAGCGTCAAGTTAATGAGGTTTTACGTGTCAGAAAAGCAAAACAGTATCTTAATAAGTACCAGCATCTCCACCACGCAGGTACACATAACAAGACGTGTCTTAATATGCACAGATATCTTAACTGTCTAAGAGACGAGAATCCGCACAGACAAAAGAACATTTTATTTGGCTCATTTGTTCAGTCAGGGTTTTAATTTTGGCTGCCATCATCGCTGCCTGAGCTACAGCATGAATCTGTCAGGACACCCGACCTCATGGGCAATGAAAATACACCGACTGGTCTGCATTATGTTGTGACTGGCATCATCAATTAGCTGCCTGAGTAAAGCTGCATCCAGAAGATGCACCACATTAAGAATAACAACGCATAGTTAACACCGTGATTTCACCCTCTGCCATTATCCAGGCCAAGGCCCTTTAAAAAGAAAAACACACTTTAATGACGTCTACTTCTCGTCAACACATTTTCCTTCATTGCTTTGCAGAATGTGTTTTTGGAGAATCTAATTACAGGTTTATGTCTGCAGGTAAATAACACTGACACGACGCAGTGAGAACAAGTTAAGGTTGGAGACTCGCGTCACCTTCTAATGAGACTGAAGATTTCCACGTATATATAAATGTAGACTTTAGCTGTCTCTTGCATTAAGCTCACACCCATTTCCCAACCTGAAGGTCGGGACACCCCAGAGGGGCCACACGATGCCAAACAGGAAGTGGGAGAATTAAAGGCAGATTCCTTCTACACAAAATGATGTTTATTTTATATGACATGATTAAATGAAAATCTGCACAGCTTTTGGACGGATTGCATTTGATTCTGACATTTGTGTCCCGTTCAGGTTGAATTATAACAACTTTAGTGATTCTATGACTTGCCATCTAGCGCCACCATCAGTTCAAAATCTTTATTTGTCCAACGCAGTGTGAGCATGTTAGCATGCTGTTGTTAGCATTCAGTTCGTAGCACCGTTACAGCCTGAAAGAGCAGCTAGCATGGCTGCATGGTCGCTTTGGCTGACAACTCAACTATATTGAACTTTGACAGCGATGCACAATCCACTGAATACAATCAGTGGAATAAAGCGTCATTCTCTTAGATCAGTAGTTTCCATCCTTGTTTGCTTGTGATCCTCTAAGATATCTAGGAGTTGTGAGCAGATCAATTGAAGAGTGTTTTGTCTGCTCGGAGTGCAGACGCCCTGAAGAGGAAAAACTACACAATATATTACAAAAAAGCAAAGATTAGAGAAAAGTCAGGAAATAAAGCATAGTTTGTTTACCCCATTTATTTTTTCCCCTGGAAATCATCTCATGACCCCTTGTGGGGAATTGGCTCACCAAAGATGATCATCAACCAAAACAGTGGGTGTCCTTTATTAGTTAATATTGTGCGTGTCGAAAAAGCCTAAAAGGAGTGAAGAGCAAGGAAAAGAAACAGATTAAGAGCAAATGGTGCGTTTTCATTATTTAAAGGGATCAAGTAGAGTGACTACAGAGGTGATTGTTCAGACGTCACAAAGAAATGAGCTTTCAGTCTGATGGAGGACTCTACTCCTGTGATTATTCCAGGCAGCAATGCATTATTATATAAAACACCCTTTTACCGGAGAAGAATCTCCTTTTAATTACATGCTATTATGAATTAGAGGTCACATTCTAGACAAATGATATACTGATGTTAATAAAGTGTAGGTTTAATGTCAGCAGGAGCAGCTACATAACTCTATTAAATCCATATTTTGTTAGTGTGAAAGTCCTGTAAGACATAAGAGCACCACACTGCAGTGATTATAAAAAGCTCTCCCACTGGATGATAGTCGGACTCCTCAGATTCTCTATTTCAGCCCAGATGTTGGGAGATTAATCCTGAAGAATCATCAAAAGTAAAGTTGCTTCGCCCTTTTTATTTATCTCACCGAGCAACGGCTGCTGACACAGTTAAACCCGTGAAGGGGAGTAGAGATAAGCAGTGGAAATCACTTGGGAGAGTATTTTTGCGCTGGTATTTTCTCTGGGAGAATTAAGGAAGGGTGAAAAAAATAAAATAAAAGAAGCAAAGACACAAGTGTGTGAGAATTAGTGTCTGACTAATGTGGATTCCTTAAGTTTAACACCAAATGTACTTTGTGCCGATGTTCAGCAGTGTTCAGTGGAGCGTGTTCATGCTGAATAGTGATATGAGCTGCTCAATGTCCCACATAATCTCCAAGATATATTAGCCATTAGCACTTGTGAGCTCATTAAGTAAGCTAATTAATGCATTAATTTGATTTCTACATTTTCTTTAAGCTTGTCCTCACATGATAAATGAGTGGTATTAATATTCAGTGCGAAGGTGTAATTAATAGGAATATATCTTAAAGCATTAAGAGTTTTATTGGTTAATTAAAAGAAAATGTTATAGTTAGTGCCCTTTAATAGCAGTCTGACTCAGTTCATCCTTTTTTTTTTTTTTTTAAACCTTGTTCTTGTTAGACGTTTAAATTTAAAGATTACTGGATTTTTTTTAAGTTGCTGTTTTGAAATAAAGCTGCTACGAGCAATGACAAATGCGTGCAAGGCAATGTGGGGAATGGCATTATGGGATTATCGCCCGGTCTTTCTGAGGGCTTTATTTTTTAGTTTCGCTGCCCTGTGCGGCGTCGGAGGATAAGCTCCGTCTCTTCCTGTCTACGTTTCCTCTCCCCACTTCAACACGGCAGCTGAGCTCCAGCCACACTCACCACGACTCACGCCTTTTCAAATTTTTATTTAGATGAAATATAGATATACCCCCCTAGTGAGACAGAATAAGTGTAGAGGGGTGCAAGTGTTTAAAAGAAATCCTCTAATACCATATCTGTCAGAGTAAAATGCTTTCCTTTCATTGTTCCCCACAGAGAGCGGCGGAGGAGAAGAGGATAGATGAGGCCGTCAGACGCAAACCAGCGTGTCTAAAACTTTCCACAGTTCAGCTCAGGACGAGGGTTGTGTAAGTTTCCCTCTCTGTCTCCACACAAACATAGACGCCCTCGTCTCAAAGCTGTCTCTCGCAGCAGTATCTGATGCTACAGCTCATTAGAACAGCTTCCTCAGATAAAGCCTCCATAACTGATCTTTTATTCACAAAAACTGTCAGCGGCGGCTCATGGCGATGTTAACACCACAGCTATCAGCCAGAGACACGACGGGTTGAAATGCTTAATGAGTAATGACGACGAGTGCTTCATGTCAAGCCGCGCCTCATTCGCAATGCTGGTGTTTAATGTTGCTTGGGATGTCAGCAGAAGTGTCTCGGAGACCGTGACTTTGGACCTTTTGTGAAACCTTTGGGGCCGCTCTCTCCTTCAGCGTTCATTCAATATTCACCGAGCAGAACTTATTTCAATAAAGAATGTTAACTTTCAGAACAGGCTTCTTTCTCAGTGCAGATTTCCAGCAGAACACCCCGTGGTGGGAGGTCTTGTGAACAATTTCCCAAAGTCCATTTGTTATTCATTATGGATGTGAATCATGGATGACTGCTGACTTTAAAAGACTCTGCTGACTTTAGACACTTGTGTCTAAAAATCTAGACAATGTATTAGCCCAAATAACAAAGTAGGGCTGCACTGCACAATGAGCCGGATTCATTCCTGTGTCTTGTGTTCACCTTTAAGATCATTTCACTGTATAATAAAAAGCTTTATTCCACTTTTTACAAAGTGTGTTTAGTTTAGTGATTCAATGTGATTTAAAAAGAAAAAGACTGCAACAAAGAGCTAAAAGTACAGATACTGTAAACTCATTTCTGTCACTCCAGATGTCAAACTTGGACAAAACTAGTAAAAAATAAGTTTCAGCTCTGAGTCCCTCTCTCTGGCCACAGTTGCATACAGGCTGTACTCACTGATACACAAATGGACTGTAGCATGTACTGTAGTCTCACCTTGAGGAAGACCTGCAGCTCCTGGGACTGTGTGCGCTGCAGGATGTCTGGCTGCAGATGTTTGAATATGGCCACGCACGTGTAAACCTGGTAGTCCGGACCCATCACCACACAGGTGGAGATGTAGTGGCAGATTTCTGTCCAGTCCAGATAGTTCCAGAAACACTGGGTCAGCCAATGGAGGCACATCTGCGGGCAGAAAGACAAGAAGTCCACTTTATTGTGACTTACAGGATTATGTTTGCGGTTGAATCTCCCAGTCACGGATGATAAACCTGTCAACACAATATTACACATTACTCTGTGGTCAAGTCTCAAATTATGAAAACCCCAAATGTACTGTCATATAAATGATCTCCTTCTGAAAATACTGAATCATGTTTCAGACAATTATTCTTCTCCCTATAATAAATCAAATGTCACTATAAAACGTCTCATCAACCTTAGCAGCTCTCTTCAATATATGTTATGTTTTAAAGAGAAAGAATATACGTTCTAAAGAATTACTGTCTGAGTTTTCTTCCCTGTCAAGTTTTATGAACTCAAACAGTTTTCACATTTGACTTATATCTGTACAAATCCACCAAATAATTACACATAATCGTACTCTCTCACGGTTACGTTCAAGTAAAAAACGAGTCAACAAAGGATAAAAAAGTACACGGAGGAAAGTATTTAAAAGTTAGAAAACATAAGTGATGCTTAAACTTTAGTTTGAGTCACAAAGTGTTTCAGAACACAAAAATAAGTGATAATTAGAGAATATACGGAGACTCAACACAGACATCAATAGGTGTTTCGACGTCATTTAAAACAAAAGCTTTTACATTTTGACCAGAAAACCTCTGTGAACTCGGGTGAACTCAGAGTTTTGTCAGCAGGCCACAGGGCTAAAGGTTCACGAATAAAAAAATGGAGGTCGAGTGTAGAGGCATTAAGCAAACTCAGCAGAACCTTAAAATAGCTCCTGTATTTCACACACAGCCGTCAGAGTTACTGTCAGCCGAAAACAAAGGTGATAGTGTGGATCTACACAAACGTCTGTGCAGTGTCTCCAGCGGCGATCTGAAAATAACAGATACAAATATAATTTAGTCACAATGAGATGAAAGCAAGTCTAGATTTTAGTTCCAAGTCGGATTCACCAAACTCTCTAATGCACAAACTTGTGGTAAATGGCTCATGACTGCCGCCTGTTTATGAGGAGGTGTGTGCGCTGTCGAGGTTTGATCATTAACATAATCTAAGCCCTTAAAATAGTCAAAGCATAACTAATTTTGTTGTGTCATGTGAGCGGCGCTGTACTGTGACAGAAAGGTTTGACATGAAGTTAGACACTAAGAAAGGCTATAGAATTATAATTCTTAAGTCAAACTAGTGTTTATTTCTGTCTGTACATGGTTCTCATGACAACCTCTCCTGAATTTCATTTGTACCGCAGAGAAATGTATAATTAGGAGGAAATTGGTCGAGGCTCAGTGTGGAGGCTAATGTTGGCCTAAATGTGAAGTGCATGCAAAAAAAGCCCTCCATCGTATGTTTTAATGGGTTTTTAAATGATAAAAGTGAGTTCAGGTAAAGTGTTACTCATTCATTTTCACCAACCTGCCTATTTAAAGAATTTAGCTGTCATGCTCTGTGTGTCTGGAGTCTATATTTACTTCATTTGCTAACTCTGATTTATCAGCTTTTCTAAATGAATCTTTCTGGAAAAGTGTTTACTTTGAGAGAGAAAAATGATAACTCGCAGCAGTCTTGAATATTGAGGTGGGATTAGGGGACACAAGGAGAGGCATGCTAATGTTTCTTTCTCCAGCTGATGACTGATAATAATGCAGCGGCTCAACAAGGGGTTCCCACTTGTTCTCAGTGAAGAGAACATCACAGTCTCCAGAGCAAAAGGCTGTGTTGACGTACTGAGGACAAAGAAGGAATCAAATCAAACCAAGTCTTCTGTTTAGAGCAGTTTAAGTCCTCTGACTGTTCACAACGTTGTTCTGCACTCAATTACATAAACCCAAGTCAGTGTATATAAAGATATGTAATATCAAATGAGCCACACAGCATTCTCTCTGTAACCTGAATTTCCATTTTGTGCAAAGTTCAAAAAGGCAGAAGTCTTGTAAACTGAGGCAAGAGAGAGAATTAGAATCTAGTGTTGCAGTGTATAATTCCATTAGATGTTATTTAAATGCTACTTAATGCATGAAGCTCTTTCACCAACGTTTTGATGTGATGAAATTGCACCATTTGAGAAAAGAACAGAGTGGGCAGGGTCAAAAGTACAGTACCACCAAAGAATCTTAGTTTATCTTTTCTGGACGTCTTTAAGTTTCTTTTGGTCCTCGCACCATTTAACCTTCTTCTAAGCAAGAGCTTCAGGATTAAACTGAAGAGGTATTTCTTTTTGTACCTCGAAGATGTGCAGTTTTATAGTATTCATCCAGCCAATGGAGCTACTCAAGCCTAGATGAAGAATGACCAACAGTTGTTGAGATAGGGGGTCAGGGGGTCACCAAAGTGAGGAGGATCCCTTCTCTGAGGAGCATGAATGTCTGTACAAAATGTTGCAGTTCATCAAATAGCTATTGAGATCTTTTAGTCCGAACCAAAGTGGTGGGCCCACAAGAAGACCAGCAGCTAGAATAGGAAATAAAAAGCCAGCATGCAGAAAATTGTTCATGTCCTCTGAGTGCAAAGCTTCACATGGAAGCAGCATTTTAAAAAAACGGGCTCTCTCGGGCTGAACTCTGCTGTTCCCGATTAGGATTTGACTACAATCAGCAGCTTGGAGTCTGACAGAGCTTCAGGGCCTTACATTCAAACGACGACAAACAGCGCACACACTGCGTTTCAACTAATTCTCATGCCAATAATTAGCCACTGTGTTCACTAATGACGCAAGTCTGTTGAAGCATACAAACAAGCTCCACTCAGGCTCCATAAACATATTAGATTATTATCACCCCTCCAAAGCTACACTCTAATGAAAACACTGACATCCTAATTTGTGTGTTGTAATAAAAAAATAATAAAAACGGCTGGATCCATGCTGCCCTGTTTTTAAACCCTCAGGCAGAAAAACAAGAGCACATACGGTACTTCCTGTTACTCTAAATCCCTTCAAGGTCTTTCCAAGAGCAGCTCTTTTTCTCTTCTTTGGCTTTTCTGTGTTGTCATTGTTCCCGTGAGCTAAAACTCTAGTGGCAAAGGTGAGTGTGATTGTATTCTCGCAGTATTCTTTACTTAATTTCCCTTCTGTCATAAACAGGCTTTCAGAGCTGTTATTAATCTGAGCAGGTCAGGTCACATCGTCACAGAGACATCAGTGTGTGAAAGCTGAGTGATATTTCACTGCTATTGTCCAAACTTACAGTTTAATCTTATTGTGAAACGATTCAAAGCAAATACAAAATATAACCTTTCAAATGTTACTTAAGATTTTGTTTTAATTTTACTTTTACTTTTACAAAACAAATTGCAGTTTTCAGCCCCTCAATTAGAAAGATTCCTGCTTTTCTCAATTTTATATCTTTGTAAACTGATAATCGGACAAAACAAAACATTTCAAAGAGAAAATCATCATTAGATGAATCAATGCTGCCATAAACTCATACAGTTTAACTGTAACTCTTAAAATTAAAACCACGTTTTGAACTGTAATGACCTTAAAGTGCTGTTAAGTGCTGTTACCACCAACATGTTACGACATTGTTTCTTCCCATGATTCACAGCTTCTTTATCCGTTACCGAGGCCGCCAGGTCACACTAACGACTAACAAAGTCCTTTCCTGTCACACTGACTGGTTTAAATGCTTAAACTGTCTGACTGTAGCTGACACACACACACACACACACAACCTTTACTGTATGAATGTCAGCGGTGTATAATGCTTCATTTGACACTGCTGCTTTGTCAGCCTTTCAAAGCTCAAACTTTTGGAATAGATATTTCCATTTCTGACTGAAGAACAGATGCCCATTATATCCTTGATGAGCAAAAAAAAAAAAAAAAAACGAGCTGAATGTTAACGTATTACTCCACCCCGGAGACGGCGAGTTCAGATCTTTGATGCAAATGCGGGGAGTCTTATGAGCACCCCTGCTGCCGTACATTATGTGAGCCTCAACTGTCAACTGCTGACACGCAGGAGACAGGATCAAACATAAGAGGATTCAAGGTGAAAACACGGTTTCTTTTTCCACCTCGTTGTTTGTGAGAGGGGGGGGGGGTTGTGTCAAAAGAATCAAGAGCCGAGGAGCAAAGATCTAACTTTGTTAGTTAAAAAGGAAAAAGATCCAATGTCAAAGCCGTATTTTGGTATTTTAAAGTCGACTGAAGTCAAAAGAATAAAAAGTGAAGTCATTCACAGGCCGACCAACAAAGTGTGGGGGTGGAGGCTTTAAAGCCCGTTTACTCTTACTGACATCATTAATGAAATACTTTTCTTTAACAACAGTGACAAAACTAAATATCTTTTGGTGGTGTTTGTGAAGAAAAGTCAGTGCAGAATATTTTGAATGAATCCAATCTAATCCCAATTCAGTTCCTTCATCAGAGTCCTTTATTGATCCAAGAGGCTCAGAAGATGCTAATTATAAAACAAAGATAGAAATGAAATGCCCTGAATATTTAATTTAGCTCATTTTAGCTTGTTAGTTAGAAGGAAAAACATAGTACCTTCTTAAGTGGCCAAGTAAACGTTATTGCACATTACATTAGACCAGCAGTAACCCTTCAGTACCCCTATATATCTATATATATATATATATATATATATATTCATGTCAAACAGCAGCAGTTAGTCGTGTATTGAGTTATATACACAAACAGCCATTTGTATTCAGACTATGGAGATATTAACATTCAGTTTTAGAGAGTGGTATTTGTAATAATGATCCGTGACATTGACAGGCTATTCTAAAGGTCTACTTTGCTCCTCTGTATAATTTAATTAGAGAAACACAACACAGATTCAACCTTTATCCAGTTCACGAATGCCCTTCTGAACTTCTACAATGATGGAAAGAAGTCCCTGAATGTCTTTGTAGTTTTGTTTTATGCATTTGTCAAATTGATAAATATTAAGAAATTGAAAATCTATACCTGTTGTTATGAACTTCCAGTGTCTGTAAATCATTCTAAGTATATGACACATTCAAAGTAATGAATTAAGTAGAGTAACTAAACTTCCAGTTAGCACTGGCAGTGTAAACTATCCATCAAAAAATTCAGAAATATCACAGATGACACACTGATTGGTAAATGATCCCCGGTAAAAGCAATGCAACTGAACATATCCCGAACTACTGCTGTGTTGTATCATTCTGTGATTGAAACGTCTGTTCATTTAGAAGAAAATGTCCGATGATGTGAACCTTTCGCCTCCTTCTCAATGGATCCTACCTGCGATGGGGTGAAGCCCGACATCCTGAAGGCGGCGTGGACCAGTGGAACTTCATCCTTCAGCAGCATCTCCACATAGTGAGCTGTGCACCAGTAAACAGGAGGGATTCCTGATTCAGCTACCTGCACAGGAACCTGGACCTGTCGCGACAAACAAGGTTTTTAATCTCTCTCGGTCTCAGAACTATTTTAGATTTAAGGTAGAGCTGTAAATAATGTCCAACTCTGCTTTCACAAAAAAACAACAGAAACCTAAATTACGAGCTCTATTTTGAATTCAGTGCCGATAAAGAGATAAAAACAGTCTCTTGACACAGCTTATATTTTGAGTAAATAGAAACAGCTTGCTGCTTTGTGTTACAGGAGTGTGTGTGTGTGTGTGTGTGTGTTCATGGCCACATTCTTTACTAAGATGTGCTGCTGCCTCTTAATTATCTGTGCCCTTTCTGTTCTCCGTGATATTGACTAAATCAACCACCTTGTGTAGTTGGAGGCTAAGTGCCGTGTGGAGAAATTCATCGGAGTCAAACGCACCTTCAGTCGAGTCCAATCGAGCCGTAATTGACTTTGACAAGACGGCAAGATGACAGAGGTTACTATAATCATAGCCAAGCTTCATCTCAGCATCCCACTTCTCCCGTGCAATTTAGAATGATTGAAACTAGACTTCATTGCAGACTTCTTCCCCTAACTTGAACTATTTGTCTCACTCTTAATTTCCCCTCTTTCTTTCCCTTCAGTTATCTCTTTCAGTCATCTTCCTCATCCTGCTACTTCTCAGTTAAGTAAAAATACACCCCATTTGTTTTTCACCACGTTGACAAATGAAGACAGAGTCAAACTGTAAAACATGTTGTTCGGATTCATCATCATCATCTTCATTTATTTGTGTTTTCTTTGTTGTAGCATTGATGTGATTGCTGTGTTTGGAAAAAGGTGGGATTAAGCGAGATCAAGACCGAGACAGACGTCAGAGATGAGAGGAGACGAGAACAATGTTAAGCTGGAGTTTGACTTGATGTAAATGTAGATACCTATGAAGTGGGTTTTGATGGATAGCACCACCACAACACAAGACAGATGTATTGTATGTGATCCTTTTGTTTATTCACCTTGCAACTTCTCCTAAATGTCCCTCAATAAATGATCCATCCATCATTTTCACTGTTAATAATCTCCACTCTATCAGAAACCTGTAGGGGGAAACACCTTCCTGTAGACTTCACAAGGTATTTTTGTTGCCCCAAGATTTTGTTATATTTTCACACCAGCTACAGCAGAACCCCTTCATTAAAAATCCAACTTTACGTAATTATAATTTTTTTTTTTTAATACAGCAACTGTATATAGTAAACAGTATTCAACACAACCAGAGGGGCTTCAGAGATGATACTGATGTTAACAGAAAGTCTAAGGCTGTTGCAGGATAGCTGCTCAGTTGAAGCCCAAAGTAATCAGTGACAGGTTGTCTGACTCATACAAGGGTCATACACAGGAACGTTTTTATCCCACTAGATGAACAAAAGTGGGGCTATGATGTTAGAATTTTACTTCTGTGAAGATGCATGTAAGCTGATAACCTCCCTGTTAGGAGACCGGTATCAAACAGACACGTTAATGTATCCACAATCAACAAAGTATAAAAGAAAAATATAGTTACGCATTTACATGCAGATAGAAAAAGCTTTTCCAGCCTCAACACAGAGGAGCTTACTGTACTTACATGAACCATTTTTAGCCTCACAAACTTTCTTCTTTGCAGCAGCCTGTGATTATTTTGTCCAGAAAAGGGTAAACTAAATCAAAAACCAAGACTGCAACATGACATGAAAGCTGAATAAAGAATGCTCTGTAGGATGAGTCATGCCTATTGAGGTATAGGCTCTTTCAAATTTCAAGTTGGCCACCACCTTAGGCTTCTAACGTGCTAAATAACTGCATGTTTAAATCCTAGCTATTGTGCTATTGTACGCTTTATTGTAGTCGTGTTTACACGGTGTTACACTCACAGAAGCATGTATCCGTGCTGGCCAGATGAAGGCAGACGTAAGCAGAGAGGACAGGCCGAGTAACAAACTCAGAGACCGGCCCATGTCTCCGGCCATGATGAGGAACACTGTGGAGGCCAGCCAGTCGTGGCCTGGATAACCGTCCTGCTGAGTGACTGCAGGGCAGAGTTAAAGAGGCAAAGGACTGGTGGAGAAGACACAACGATCAATTACTCAGACAAAACCAACAGCTCCTTAGCTGGTTCCACCAGACCTTAATCTCATAGCAGAAACAGCCTCCTACAGTTCACAGCCAGCAGTGTCATTTTGTGAATGTAGGAGATGGAAAGGTCCATCTGCCTGGCTCACATGTATGTCTTATATCGTGATTTTGAGGTTGTGACGAGTCAAGTTTGAATCCTGTAAGAAATTCAGCCAATATTATTCACTTACTACGAGGTCTCCAACAAGCTCTGTATTGTGAACACTGTGTTACACCAGCGCTGATTTAAACATCAGAGTCACAACACAACCGGACTCCAAGGTCTCTAACTTAAAGCTTCTCTCATCAAGTACATCTCGAGGGGTTTAATTCAGACATTTCCTCTTCCTGCTGTTTGTGTCTTGAATAGCTTCAACATTTAACTTTTGTTTAGGTAGAACGGACACTGAGACCTTGATGGAATATAATGTAACAGCTTGTGAAATATGTTTTACAAACTCAAGATAATGATTCAGGCCACAATGAGGACATTGCCACAGTATGAGCTGGTCGGTCAGCTTTCAATAACAAACGTAGCCAGTTAGATACCAGCACATGCTCTTTGAAAGTGATTGACAGACAAGCCTCATCTATTTGTAGTACACTCTGTCAAGGCATCATTTCAAATGATAAAGAATTATAAATAAAGTGGAGCTCCCTGGAGAAGAAAGGAGCATTTTGATCTACTATCGCTCAATAACATGAATGAAAATGGACAACTCAAACTAAAAACACAGACTTAACTAAACCACTTCTGCAACTTTTGCATTTCAACAGCTTCCATATCCTATTTTCTTATTTCAGGGATGTCTTCAATGCACTAAAATCTGATCTATGAATGTAAAACTATGTGGACTTTCTTGAAAGGTTTCAAAGTATGTTGAAATGTCGATATGTTGTACACTGTGCATTACAGTTTGGACACGGTGAAGCTTTCACCATTTATTCGCTCGTCATAAAGGATCTCCACAACCAGCTTCGGCATATTAGCTCAAATGTCAGTGTGGTCTCGGTATTACAAGGGAAATGTCAGTCTGTTTTATACTGAAGACTCTTTATCTCTACACAGTGTTTTCATGTTCAATTGTCCACATACAAAGGAAACTTTCTGAAGGAGAGGGGAGGCCTATCAGTTCCTGTTTGGGACAAAAGAAGGCTGAACTGTGCACTGAGACACAGATGGAGTAAGATTAACTGCATTGTGTTGATCAGACAGATGGACACCATCAGCCCCTCCTCGTCTCCCTCACAGTGAGACTGGCGAGGTTATCACCCACAGACACACATGAATACTGTGTCACATGTTGACTGGAGTGACCAAGTGAGACGGAGGCAAACTCTGTAAAAGGGAAATAAAATGTAGGAACATGTCAATTATAGGGAAAAGTCAGCACGTCTTTTGGTCTTTGTTAGTGTATTTGCATGTATCGACAGTAGTAGTTGACTATTTTCATCTTTTTTTACTAGTGTAATATTTGTTTATTTATTAAGGACCGCTCATCTTTAAAAAAAAAATAAGATAATAATATAGACATTACACATCTCTAGGTTCCCCTTGTGTTGCAAACTTAGATTAACTTTAACTCTTTATTGGTAAGTTTCAGAGGAATCTGAAAATATAGTGTCATAAAACTCTTAAATATAGAATAAATATGCATATAAGTACTTTGCATAGCAGGGGACCCACTTACTAAACCTTCCTGAATGTTGGAACACTAAGAGGTGTATTCCACACAAGTAAAATATAATTTCTTATTATTGTGTCATTTTAAAAGAGGAGGAGTAAAGTGACACACATTTTCCAACTGATTTTACACATTTTATGTCTTTGATAAAGATTGAAGTCACTTTCCAAACATTTAATCGTGGTCATGGAAAGTTATTTAAAAAATTTAGAGGTTTTGAACTTGAACACAAACTTTTGAACACAAATTGTATATTCATGTTTTTGAATAATGGTTGTAGCCCAAGAAAAGTTCACCTGCTCTTAATGAGTGCACACGTTCTGTAAAGGATACCGAGCCCTGAAGCAGATTTCACCCTCTGTGTGGACAAGAAGATCTTAATGTGCTTCATTAGCAGCGTCAGGTCGTTCACAGCATCTTCTTTCAGAAGCTTGAGGTAGCTGCCGTACCTGCAGACGAAAGACAAAACAGTTAATTCAATTCAATTCAATTTTATTGATATAGCGCCATATCATAACAAAGTTATCTCAGGGCACTGCCGGAGGCAGAAACACCTGCAGAAATCTTTAGTAGAGAGAGAGAGGGGGACGAGAGAAGCACAGCTAGGGGAAGAAGGTGAATTAATGACAAGCATTAATGGGATATGAGTGTCTACAAATGGAGAGGAGAGAGAGGAACTCAGTGCATCCTACGGGTCTCCCGGCAGCCTAGGCCTATAGCAGCATAACTAAGGGGTGCATCAGGGGTCACCTGAGTCAGCCCTACTATAAGCTTTATCAAAGAGGAAAGTCTTAAGCCTGCTCTTGAATGTGAGGAGGGTGTCTGCCTCCCGTAAACAAACTGGAAGCTGGTTCCACACAAGAGGAGCTTGATAGCTGAAAGCTCTGGCTCCCATTCTACTTTTAGAGACTCTAGGAACCACAAGGAACCTGCATTCTGAGAGCGCAGTGCTCTAGTAGAGTGATAAGGTACTATGAGCTCTTTGAGAAATATGATCCCTTTTCCTGGTTCTTGTCAGTAAACATGCTGCAGCGTTCCGGATCAGCTGGAGAGTCTTAAGGGACTTATCCAGCCTAGACTTAACAAATCTCTCTCTTGTGTGGTCTTGCGGGAAAAATTATCTTTTCAAGCATTGACTCTTCATTGTAGAATCACTGTTGATGTAATAAATGATCAGGCTCATGTACGTCTCCAACGTTCTGCTTGACCATAGGTGTTTGTAATATCCCTCTCTATTTCCCTGCGATGTTTGCATACAGCGTAATGCCACTTTGTAGAAATAATTACGTGAGGGGATCACATATCTTTGTCCAGTGTTTTGACCATTTTCCTGAAGCCTTTATTGCTCAGTGTTCTTTTGCCAAATGGAATACAGTTGCATTGGTCATTTCAGTCTGTCTTTGGATACAGTGACGTGCTGTACAGCGTTGCTGTTATGGATGTCTGAGTTGACTTTGGACACAGATGGGGATTCAGTGAGGTAATGTTACTGTTATTGGCCTTCATACATTCATTGCAGTGCAGTTTGTGATGTTTTTATTAGGTGGTTGAACAAGTTAGTTGCGTTGCTTTGCGGCACAGACACAAGTTTCATGTACTTATGATTTGCTTATCACTTTATTTGATTCTTTATTTTTGTTTATTTGATTGGGTGTTACTGAACAGCCACACTATGCACATTACAAGAGTCCACTCTTAGACCCAGACTTACCCTGTGCTTAGAGCTGGTGATAGAATGTAGGAAATGGGAGATGCAGTCATTGAAGGTTGCGATGCAGCCATAGATGAATGCTGGTCAAAGCGCATGGAAGTGTTTCGGCTTGCGTCACTTTTCCCGTCTTCTGGGCGAAAGACATTGAGGGAGTGAATAAGAGAGAGAGAGACAGAGAGAGAGAGAAAGAGAGAGGGAACAAAGTGAAAAAACACAGAGAGAGAGAGTAGGTGAGTGGGCTGGAGGGAGAGAAAGAAGCAAGAAGGCACATTCTTGGGCAGATTGCCAGTTTGCATGTGTGTTTGAGCAAGTGGGCTTGAGTGAGAGTGTTTGTTTGTGTGTGTGTGTGTGTGTGTGTGTGTGTGTGTGTGTGTGTGTGTGTGTG
>JAVQJD010037832.1:0-14362 GCA_036023655.1 Nannoperca australis | reverse complement strand
GGCTTTTCTTCAGTATAAATCCAATAAACATATTGAATCTGTCAGCTTAATACCGCCATCTAGTGGCTGTACGTTTTACAACATGTTAAATACCAAAGTAGTTTTTATCATCTTACATTTTACAATTTTACATTTTACAATTTACATCTTACAATTTACAATTTACATCTTACAATTTACAGTTTATTCTGTAAATTATTTTTACATCAACAGGAAAAACATTTTTTTTTTAATTTCTTGTCCAACCAGGGTTGAAGTAATCACACTAAGTGTAAAAAACTGTCCAGAGTGTTAAATATTCTGATTGAAATTAAGAGTGGAAACCATTTGAGGAATAATTCAGAAATTCAAATAAATGTCTATAAATAAATAATTTTATTCGAATGCAAGACAAAAACAGCAATCCTGCAATGGCTTCTCATTTAACACAAACAATCTACTGATTCGGATTGGCCATTTTTAAAATGGTCAAATGGAAAATACAATAAAATATGACAATAATAATTTAAGATGCACACTCATAGACTGGCTGTGAGTTAACTAATTTGTTGGCTGTAATGAAGACCTACAGTGTATAAACATGCAGACAATGCAGCTCTAGTCAGAAAACCCAGTCATCTTCCTAGAGATCGTTCACATATTCATAATATGCTAAAATAAAATACAAACTATCCAATATGTCTACATCATTTGTCCATTCAGAACTGACAATATGTTGTATCTATGAAGCACATCATCAGTGACTATCGTCACCATGTTAGAGGTTGTGTAAGGTGAAAGAACAATGTTTACAAGGTTGGCATCGGAGAAGCACAGGTACCCATTCATCACATGACACATGGCTGGAAGGTGGATGAGGTCCCATCTGTGTGGCTGGTCGTTGCTGATGTGAAAGCACATGAAGTGGGGGTTCGTGAACGCAGAGGTCGGTTCATCCAGTTATTTTCCACAGAGTGAAACGAGGCAGGGAGAAATTGATCCTGGCACACTTTCAGCGTTTGTCCCCGGGGAACAGCCGCTTTGTCCGACAGTATTGGCGGGGCGATGCACTCTGTTCAGGCCGTCAGCTGGAGGAAGCATTTGATCCACTGTCAGAGGATTGATTATTGTAATAGATGAGTGATTTACTTATTTTACTCGTTACAGATCTTCTGCTGAGTTCATCTACTTGAGACATGATCTGAAATGAAATACTATGTTAAACTCACACTGCAAGAAGGATTCTCAAACAGTCAAAAAAACTGCATCAAAAAACAAACTAACTAATGAAGTAAATGAATAATGATACCATCAGTTGACTTCTTAGCAGCTGGCTTTGCTCTCTGTGAGGTATTCCTCTTCAGCCTGACTGTTCTTCTGTGGGGGGGAAAACTATTTCTAATCTAAAATCTAAAAATGATCTTCCCCAGTCTTAATAAGTGTATGGCTAGAGGAGAGTTTGTACTGTTTCTTCTGTGCTCTCTGTGTTTTTCACATTCGCCATAACTGCTTTATTAAGCTCACAGCAAAAGATTGGCTAAGACAAAATGCTTCATAATACTTTAAAGGTAATCCTACAAGTAAATGCCATTAAAGTAAAAATAAAACTAAGTCAGCTTTTCAACAAGTCACAGCTTTGTCCATTATCTAGTTGGACAGCCTGATCAGCAAAGTGTGACTTTTTGAAAATAACCTTCCAAACTTGGAGGCTAAGTAAATTATGTCTTCAGCAGGCCAGCTGGATAAAAGCCCTATAATAAAGTAATTGTTTGCATCACTTGAACAAATATAAAAAGCTGATAGCCATAAAAGTAGTCTATGTGTCCTAGACCCACTCCCACATCAAGGGGAATTGTTCCTTTTGAAATCTTTGCTGTCATTTAATCCCCCAGGCTTTCAGTTCGCCTGCCAGCTGCTAAAGTAACACCTAAAGGGAAACACCTGCTAGCCAACCACACATGACTCGAGACGCCTTTCTGTCGTGGTGAGCTAATCAATTAATGGCGATTATAGGAATTTCTTTTATTAATAAATATATCCCAAGTCCGGGGTTATTCCAGCAGGTCAACTTCAACGTGAACGCGCATCATAAACGCGAGTGCGCGCTCTGACGGCAGCGTGCAGGAGGAGCGCTGACACCCGAGCGGTCTGCTGGAAATCACTGCAATGGCAGAGGAGTAGGGGAGTAGGGGAGTAGGGGAGGGTGGAGGACACCGGCTGCAGCCCTGCCTCCTCTCAGCAGAGTAGACACACGGCGGGCACACAGCACCATCGCAGGAGCAACAAAGGGACGCATGGTTCATCTAAGGCATCAAATGAATACATGATTCACTGAGACAAGTTCCGCTTACAGATACACGTTTTATTGCATCTGTCCTCACCTCAAAGGTAAGAGCAATTGCACCAAAACAATTCATTCCACATGTTATAAACCGTTGTCTTGCTGTATATTGCTTATATTGGTTTTGATTAGTGTTTACCTGCAGCAATAAGCTTTCAGCCAAGATCCCTAACCAGCCTTTTACTGTTGATGTGCTAGCCACTAAAAATGCATGTGAACTTCATTGCTATAAAGGTTGAATTGAGAAACACCAGGGATCATGAAATGGGTGTGACATGTTACTTCATAGTGTGTGTATTCACATCAGTGGCAGGCAGCCTCGGAGCTTGCATCAGTGCTGTATCAGGACGGAAAGCAACTAGACTGACAGGGAGCCTGATTGCTCTAATGTAAGTTCAAGTTAAAGAGCTTATTCGAACAGTAACAATTCTCCTTGTACTACATTCCTTAGGGTGTAATAGCACTGCACAGGCATGGAGCTGGAGCACTTTGATGAGCGGGACAAGGCTCAGAGATATACCCGGAGGGGCTCGAGGGGGAATGGGCTCCCCAGTCCCACTCATAGCGCTCACTGCAGCCTGTACAGAACCAGGACCCTGCAAGCACTGAGCTCAGAAAAGAAGGCCAAGAAGATCCGCTTCTACCGCAACGGGGACCGCTACTTCAAAGGGATTGTGTATGCCATTTCTCAGGAGAGATTTAGGTCCATAGAAGCACTCTTGGCTGACCTCACAAGATCTCTGTCAGATAATGTCAACTTGCCACAAGGGGTGCGGACCATATATACCATTGATGGGACAACAAAGATCACCAGCATGGACCAGCTGGTGGAAGGTGAGTAGTGTTCCCTAACTGGTGTAAGTTTGCCCCAGATTTAGTTTATATTGATTGACGTGAGATCAATTATTAAGTCACAAACTCAACAAAACAAAACATATGACTTCCTCAGTCCTGTAGAGCAGAAGGAGCTAGTGTTATGCTATCCTGTGACCGTAGCTTTTTATCTTGTGTCTTGATTTTCTGCAGGGGAGAGCTATGTCTGTGCATCCATAGAGCCCTACAAGAAGGTGAACTACACAAAGAATGTCAATCCCAACTGGTCGGTTGGGGCCAAGACTGCCGTGAGCATCCGTGACCCTTCTTCCCTTGGTAGTGCCAAGACTGGATGCCCAGAAGCCAGGGAGAGCAAGGACTTTATTAAGCCCAAACTGGTAACCATTGTCCGCAGTGGAGTTAAGCCTCGCAAGGCTGTGCGGATCTTGCTCAACAAGAAGACGGCACACTCCTTTGATCAAGTCATGACTGACATAACAGACGCCATTAAGCTGGACTCTGGAGTTGTCAAAAGGCTGTACACTGTTGACGGCAAGATGGTAAGTGTTATCATTTCTAGCGGTGATTCTGTTAACCTCACTTTTGGTAATTTCTTTCAGACTTAGATATTAACAAAATTATGTTTCCAAGTAGGGTACACTGGAGAACATTCAAATTAGGCAATGGCTAACCAAAGGACAAAAACAAAAAACTGCCAATTTAAGAGGATGGATACAATATTCTGGGGTTTTTTCTTACAAGTTTTTAGTCCAACAACAATTTTTGTGTGGAAAACATGCCTCTGAAAACTGTCAATTACTTCAAATTGAGAAAATACAAATGTGTGTGTGCAATGCTACTGTTTTGTGGTCCTACACATTATACATTTCACATCTTAAGATGTATAGCTACAACATGAATGGTTAAAACATTTGATACATTGTCTACAAGTTAATTAAGGAATCCTTTCTTCTAAAGTTTGCAAAAGTCACATTGACCTTTGCCTCACTCCCCGTGTGTGCATGACTTTCAGTGCTCCATTAAACAGGAAGCATTAAACGTATGTCTTACCGGTTGCATACTACACATAACTGCCATTCAGAGCACTGCTAGTGGCAAACACTTAAAGTTAATGAAAGTTGCAGAAGATGAACCTCTCAGTGAATACTGGATTCAACCTGATGCCGTAGCTCTGTTGGGTTGTGCTTGGTCAAGCCGGTTGCACATTTGTAGCCAGCATTACTTCATTCTGCAACATGAAACATTTTGACATTTATGTTAACCCCTATGTACATTTTTATTTACAGTATGCTTATTCTAAACTAAAGCACTGCAACAAAATGTTTGCATCTGAAAGTCATAGAACAAGGCAGCCAGGACAACATTAAGTGCTCTCTACCTGAGAGTCCCATTATCTCCACCACTGACACATCAAGAGAGGAAGCGGGAAGGACGCTTTGTTGGATAGAAGTCAAAAGAAACTGGTATGACCTTTGCACATCTGCTCATAGCATGGCTGTGTTTAGTACCTAGAAACATTTGGCAGGTTTTGGTGTAAATATTCTCTCCGCATCCTGTCTTCCCATTTGTGGTACAGTATCTCATATTGGGTGCCTACCTCAGCATGCTGCACGTGAGGCAGACAACACAGGCTAACTTTATTCAGCACAGTGAGTTTTGAGGATTTAGAAGAAAAAGATATTTGCCTCTGACATTAGAGGTGTTCTGTCCTTTATTCATGTCTCTGTCGATTGGATCCTTACCCACAGGGAGAGACAGCCGGGTAGGTTCAACGTCAGCAGGGAATATTTGCTAAATGTATTACGAGAAATGGGTTTCTAGGACTCCATCTCATATTCCTACAAAAAAGTAGCACACTATTGAATGGGAATTCACTTTAGGGAGTTAGTACACACACACACACACACACACACACACACCTCCCACACACATATATATTATATATATATATATATAATATATATATATATATTATATATATATATAAAATATACGCAGACACACAGAGTATAGGTGTTGAATTTAACTTTCTGGAAAGTGATTATTTACTTAATTGCTGTATTTTACATCACATTGTATCCATCCATTACATTAGTTAACATTACGGTTGTTATCCCAATTACAGGGAATGTGGGCTTTGCTTCATGGGCTGATATAGATGGACAGCACACAGAATTGACTGAACAAATTAGTTAAATATCCCACAGAAATGATCATATCTTTAACTGAATCTAACTCTACCCCCTGCTACCCTATATTAGTAACCACCAAATATAATGCATTTCTTTTTCCTCTGATGGTTTCTATGGTGACATGGTTTCCTGAGCTGGTTGCTAAGGAACAGCCTCTGCGGCAGAGCGGTGCAGTAGTGATGTCAGGACTGTAGGTGTAGTGTGAGCGCTCATGGGTGCAGTGCTTGGTCTATCAGTCTTATTATACACATGGCAGCAAGATGGAGCACATGGCTGAGGTAATCCCCGGATAGGACCCATCCCGGAGGCTGTGCAGAGGGAACAGTTGGGGATTTTCACACCACCAAACAAATCTGCCTTCTCAAATCCTCTAAATTATTTTAGGAATACAGATTGTTTAGTGAAGCAGAAATGAACATGAACATTGTGTGGAAGTGACACATCTGAACTTCTTTCTATGGTTCTGCATTTGTCTGTGTCACAGTAATTGCCAGCTATCATTGCTTCTTCACTTTAGTGATCTTAATGTCATCTATGCCTTCCTCATTATAAGCTGGTGTGTTATGTGCTTGGCAGTGTTGGTCTGTGTTCTAGTTTCCCTGCTTTTTATACTTTTGTCATGTTGTGGCTCCAGGTGGCAAATAAACTGCCTGTTGGCACCAAAGGGCCTCTTTTCATAGCTGTTTAACCTTTTGGTAAATGACCTACTTGTGCCTTTGGTCATTCTGTAGAAACAATTAATTCTAATTCTATTTTAAATAACATTTTCAAACACAACCACCTGATTATTATTATATATACACCTATATATATATATATATGTATCAGTGATTCTTATACTGCAAACGTAATGGCCAGATGGTTTCTGTGATTTCTTTTTGATTCACATTCATGTTGAAGTCCTGTTTCTATTAGTGGATCTGCTTGGCCGGTTGCTCTGCTTCATGGCTGTGATCCCAACATACTGCAGAGTCATACTGTAATGGTGTTCTGCCATGAGAGTGAGGTTTAAGTTGGCCAAATGGACACAGCAAAGTGAATGATCTTGGGCTGCACTTTATAAACCTCGGATGACTGATTATTAATAAAACATTATCCACACTGAGAGTAGTACAAACATAAGGTAGAGAGAAAGTGATAGAGGAGCATGCCGTGGCCTGGTGGGATCCTGCTGTTGTGTCGGATGCAGAGAATATTTGCATGACTGGGTATGTTTGAAGAGACGTGGCCCATAGCATCCCGATCCCCAGTCTAATGGATATGACTCCGCACTGTAATTGTATTATGCACACCGCTAACGTCTCTGTGTGGAAATAGATGTCAACACAGCCACCCGAGGACAGAGCCTGGCTTGACAACAATGCACGAAAGTGGACGCTCAATAGTGGTAAAATGATGTATCAGGAGATATGATAAACAGCCCATTCATGCTTTAGAAGTTAGACACAGGGCAGAAGTGCCAGAGAGCAAAACCTAACTTCTCTTTTCCAGTTTGTTTGACCTTGACTGCCATTTCACAGTTTGGCCTGTGTGTGCCCCCAATGGCTTTCTGTCGTTCTCTGTGATTTCTGCATGATGCATTTAGTGACTATTCTGCCTTTTTAGAAAATCTATCGCATTTCACAAGTGATTTCAACTGAACAACTTATGTTCTCCTGACATTCAGTGACTTAACATAAAAGAAGACATTTAGTTTTTGTTTTAGGAGACCTGACCAAGATGATATTTAAGTATTTATTAACAATAGACAGACTAACCACCTTTTGTGCTAATGTAACATAGGGAATTGTATATATTGCTTTTTTTACTAAAATAAATGCAATGTAATGTAACAAATACTCTTACGCACACTATTAACAATTTATTTTGGGCTGTTTAAGGAATAAATCATTCTCAAACCCTGACATTTTTTTACCTCTAGCTGTGACTATTCATAAGGTTGAAGGCGATAAGAAGGCTGTCTGGCTTTTCTCTCGCCTACTGCTGCGACTGGGCTCAGCACAGAGCAGTGACTTGCTCGGTGTCCCACTGCATTTGCTAGAGAGACGAATTTTTCTCTGTTCTCTCTTTTTGTTTGAGAGGCTAGCAGTTATACTTGAGCTAAAGTGGAAGTTGCTGTTGTACTTAGATGGGAATATTGTAGAAACTTAACAGCATGTGAGATGAGTTTGAGCTATGTTTGTCAGAAATATACATGACATGCCCCATATGGTGATATTTTTTGTCATATCGGCAAGCAGGCCTTTTTTTACTGCTGCCAAAAGTCAGATGTTGTTAGAACTACCAAGGGCTAAATATAGAAACTGAAGACTAGGACATTGTGACTAGGAATGCTGAAAATGTGTGGGCTAGTGGAACGGCTCATGTGTTTTTAATGTGTGGTTTGGTTGGGTTGTGGGTGTGACCTTTATGGATGTCCTCATACTGCCGACTTGCACTATTACACTTTATCTGTCTCCGCAGCAACTGTAGTTTTTTCACAAAATTGTGCAGCAGACATAATTAGAATTTTGGATTATCTACGTCTGTGAATATACTGTTTTACATCCTCTCCCTTTTCTACTGGATATTCTTCTGGGTATGTGGACATACAGTAGATTATGGAAACAAATATAATACAGCAAATAATTGACTCTTGATTCCTGAAAACTAATTACTACAGTGTTAAAAACTAAAAGTAAAGCATGCTCTGAAATGGTACACAAGGGAAGCTCATGCTAAATTAACTAGGACCATTTGAAAATGACATGTGAAGATGAGTCATGTTTCCCCCTGACGTGCTGAGAGACTGGCTGCTGTGTTCAGTCTTTCACTTCAAAGGGGAGATTCAGCACCCCGGAGAGCTCCACCTGTCCACTGGTAGAGGTTTGTTTATTACCGTTGGTATCGTGTTTTCTGTAATCTATGGTCTTTACCTTGGCTCAGATTGATTAGCGTCTGTAACATGCATACCTCCCGTTGTGCTTCCTTTCTTCAGAAGCAACACTTCAGGAAATCACAGATAAAAACCTGCCGGTCAATATTTGCACAGGATGCTCCAGGACCGCAAGGAGTGTTTGTGTGTGTATTAGGGGGATGGTAGGGCTGATGGAGCTGCTGTGTCACTGAGCCAGCAGGCATAAGTAATCAATATTAAACCTCACATTCATGATTGCCCTAGTTTTGCTGTTCCATCATACGTTTGAGGTTTTCCAGTATTTTATGTGAACATGATCAAAATCTTATTTAAAGGTTTTATTTGAAAAATAAAGGCTCTAATGAAATCAGTAAGCCACATTTAGCATGAGGCAATCTATATCTTGTCACTCTTTAGTTGGAAACTGTTGTTAAGAGGGTGTGCACCATTGATTTAGATCTCTGTTAGTGGCTTTTATCCCTACTACTACTCTACCCCAACCGTAATCATCTTGAATGTCAATTCTTTCTAGTCAGATTTACTTGTTTTCTTTCTTATGTTAACTGACTGGAAATCTTTATGTTTCTGTTTTAAGCAAGAGATTGCGAGTTATTAGGGATGACACCCACCAAAGGTCTGAAGCCAGATTTGAACTCCTGAACGTCATAGTGACAAGGTGCTCTATGTTATTCCTTCTTTCCTAGACGGATGGTGACATTGTTCTATTGTCTGCGGTTTGTACTGCTCAGTGCTCCATATAAGATCTGGCAGTAACCGTGTCCCTCTCATTGTCTCTAACTCCTCTGTGATTCTGTCTGGTCTCCTTGACAACAGCTGTGCAGCTCTCCTCCCCATGGGATGTCACACCCTTTTGGGGGAGGGGGGGGCTGTCAGAGTGGGGCATCTGTGGAGAAAAGGGCCATGTTGAGACCCCCTCTGTGCTCAGTTTTTATTAGGATTTCATGGCTGAATGACCTTTGGTTGTTTTGGAGGTAGTTTGGCTGCAGGCTACTGATAAACCAATCCCTTTGTTTGGTGGATAGTCCAGCATTTCATTATTTTGGAGAAAAAAATATCCAATATAAATTCTGCATTATCTTAATTATTGATTTTTTTCTAAGGATACTAACTAATTTTGCGATTTGTATAATGGGAACCAGAATAGTGGCACATCATAACTAAGGAGGATAATAACTTCATGGCTAGAGGTCAGTTCGGCAGACTGTAGTGGCTTTCTTGTCTGGCCTTCTTTGCTGTGTCTCAGCACTTAAGTCTTCTCCTTAGACTCCTGCTGAACTCTCTCAGATTTCACTTTTAGGTTTAGAACACAATTAGGTGTTGGGTGACAATTTGCATTTTTTGAGTACTACTTACATTGTTTTACTCAAAAGCAACATTTAACCCTTTGAATTATCAGCTGCATCTATAATTTATAAATGATAGAATCAGTCACATCTTACTTGAAAGCTAGACAAGCTTTAAGACAATACATTTCCACTTAATAACGGATTTCAAATTGTTGACAGAGGCTTTGCTGAGTCCGCCCGTCTGTAGAGGAAATGAAAACAGGAGCTCTACATTCTCTGGCACACTGCTGTCGTTAAGCACATCAATAACCCTTTTGAGGAGAAGGTCAGGACTCCATCAGCATCTTCATTTATTTATGCATCCACTGTGAAGGGCTTCTGAGTCAATAAGAGCTGCAGATGCAGCATGTCACTCATCTAGTTTCTCTTTGTAGAAAAGTGAAAATGATTGTAATTTATACATCTCTGTTGTTGTTATTGAGCTCAAAGAATATGTAGTGACCATGCTATTTTAACAAACGTTCTTAAGCATCTGGCTATAGGTGACATTTAACTACAGTTTATTATAATTTTTTAGATTATATGCTTATTTTGCATTTTACATTACAATAAAATGATCTATGCAATCACATTAGATTTGTTTTAAAAGATCCACTAAATTGTGAAAATGTTTCCATTTGAAAAAGAACATGCTCACTTTGTCTTGACATGATTGGCTCCCTGAATGGATGACTGGTTAAAAACATGTTTTAACATTGTTTTATATTGAATAGTCCAAGACAATAGAGGGCAATTAATTTCATCTCTCACAAGGGATAGAAACAATTTAATTACTGGCAGACACCGTTGTACTAAATAAAATCCAACAGGTTTAAAAGAAGCTTTTCCTTTCTTTTTAGTTGCCCTGGAGTCATTCTCATATGCAGCCTGGCTGACACACCAGTAGAAAGAAAGGTTAATTCCATTATTCATCCGCTGTACACTCTAGCGTTCATTTTCCTGATGTGCCATTTTGAATATGCAATTACAGAGTATCTGCTCAACTGCAATACTATATCAGTAACTCTCTTGTACACTGAGATGACCTGAATGTTGATCAATAAAGTGTTTGGGAAGATTTTCTAAACTATGGTTAGAATATCTGTGGGTGTTGGTCACTGCCTGCACACACGACACTCCGTTAAAGCTTGAAAGCAGTCCAAAGCCAGATTTGTGTCAGTGTGTGGGTCAGTGCACTGATTTAAAAGTAATACCTACATGTATATTGCTTTCTAGATGATTTTATATATTTTGGAATGAGTCATATTTCAAGACAACAGTACTGGGGAGAGTATACATTGCTTATCAAACTTGTTTTTCTACTGTTACTGACAGAAGCATCTTTATCTTTACCAGGTCACCAGCCTACAGGACTTTTTTGGGGAAGATGATATTTTCTTTGCCTGTGGCCCTGAGAAGTTCCGTTATCAGGATGATTTCAACTTGGATGAAAGTGGTAAGTTTTGTTACCGATGTGGCTGCGCATGTCATTGACTCGTGGTACTCTTAATAGATTTGTATTAAACCATCCAGCTTTGTGGTTCAACTAAATACTGAATGCCAAACATGTGGAACTCATTGTTGAGGTTCTCGCAAGTTTGTACTCCTGCATCTACTCTTTCTTTCTGCTGCTGTTACTGCTAATGCTCATTCTGTTAGAAGCAGTACTAATTTACAGCAGGTGTTTCGACCACCTTGTACACTGTCACCTTTTTTCACTACAAATCCTTGTTTAAAATGAGTAGGCCAGACCATATTTAGCAGACTGGAGGTCAGATTGCCACACTTTCCATTTATAAAGACCACTTCTGGGTGAAAGGGTGACAGAGAGAGAACAATGTTGCTCTACCATTGTACATGTTTTCTTTCTTTATAGAATGCAGGGTGGCAAAGTCTGTGTCATATGGCCGGCTCCCCTGTCTGCAGGGTCTCTCTTCCCCAAGAGGTGGAGGGATGTCCCGCAGGAGCAAGTCTCCATCATCCACTGGTTCAGGTGTGTGTGTGTGTGTGTGTGTGTGTGTGTTTATGAATTGACACAAAGAAACAAAGGCAAATTCTAAAGCTTCACACAGTGTTCTTATTGAATTATATGCATATGCGTACGTATGTATAAAAAGTACATTTTGCTTTTCCCTTTCGATCATTATGTTGTTTGTTTCTGCTGCACAAACAGTTAATGGAACTGCAGGCAGTCAGTTGTCCACACCTCGATCTGGAAAGTCTCCCAGCCCCTCTCCAACCAGTCCAGCTAGCCTCCGAAGACGACAGGTAATAAAAATGGATGTTTCTATAAATAAGTTCTTAAAGATTTATTTTGTATGATGTCATACATCATACAGTGAGACTTTGTGAAGGAGGTTCATGTGTGAGCCGCCACTAGCTATACATTATTGACCTTACTGTTTTTGCGCAGCAGTGTAATGGAAACACAGCTTGTGGTGTTTATATTTCCGAGAGACCTTAAAAAGGTGTCGCGGGTGGTTTGGAGGTCAGTCTACACAGGTGTGCAGATGTAAATATCAGCTCATATAGAACGTGTTTGGACTTCAGGAGAAAAGATCTGCCGAGCTTCACTTCCCTTCTGTCAACACAAGCTTTGTTTGTTCATGTGTTATGAAGCTTCAGAGCTCTCTTCTGTACTGTGGATGTACTCACTGTGATTATCATAGATCTAGGGAGGCACAGTCAACTCTGGAGCAAGTCAGTGATACTATCATTAATTAATCATAAGGCTGGCCGGGGTCGGTATTGTGGCTGTGGTGGAGGATATTATTTTCTCCCAATCCCTTTTTGAACCACATGCCAGTATTTATGCTGGTGGAAAGGTTAGTATAATGTTTCATCATGCTCGATTCATTTCTATCCAGTCTCAAACTGCATACTCAAGGCTTGCAGAGTTGAACAAATAGGCTTTGTTTAAGTTGGCTGTAATCACATTTTTACAAGCTTTGCCTTCTCTGGCGTTTGGACAAGTGCATCAGTGTGTCTATCTTTCTCACTCCATAGCTGTCTCTTATTTCCAGGGATCTCAACACAGTGGCTCCTCACTCTCTTTAGCTTCAACCAAGGTTTGCAGCTCAATGGATGAAGGAGATGGGCCTGGCAGTGAAGGCAAGGCATTACATAAGACAGAAAAACAAGTAAAGTAAATGCTACTATTTGTACCTTTTACATTATAGATCTTTTGTTTTGCTTCGCAGCTGAGCCAATGGATGAGTGCCCCTCAGTCCCTGCCTCCATAACAGAGAGGTACAAAGTGGGGAGGACTTTAGGGGACGGAAACTTTGCTGTGGTCCGAGAGTGTATGGAGAGATCCACTGGAAGAGAGTATGCTCTGAAGATCATCAGCAAAGATAAATGCAGGGGAAAGGTGAACCTACCTCTACATTCAATTATCACACCACCAAGTGAAGTCTAATTCATTGTCAAGAAGTTCTTTTCAGTATATAATGTTGAAGGAGGTCATTCCAATTTCTTTATTTTCTTCCTTGCCCAGAAGATGGCGCTATCTCATCTAGTACTAAAATCTTGGGTCTGGGTTAAATCTAAACACCATCAGATGTTTTCATATCAGAATGGTTTCATCTGTCATTAAAGCGTTCTAAGATGTGCTTTGATTTGCTGTGAAATGGCTGAGAGGGAGGCTGATATGTATATGTATAAATTCCTTTCACTATACAGTGTTCATAGATCTTCCTTTGATTGAATTTCCTTTATTACCCAGGAGCACATGATCCAGAGTGAAGTGTCAATCCTTCGGCGTGTGAAACATCCCAACGTTGTGCTTTTAATTGAGGAAATGGACACCCACAGTGAGCTCTATCTTGTCATGGAGTTGGTTAAGGTACTGCATATTTGTTAATATATTATAAAGAAATTTAAAGCTCAAATGTAAGACAGTAGAAAACTACATCTGGTACTCTTTCACATCCTAAATACTCTTTCTCCAGGGGGGCGATCTCTTTGATGCAATCACCTCCTCTAACAAATACACAGAGCGAGATGCCAGCTGTATGCTCTTCAATCTGACAAGTGCCATAAAGTACCTGCACAGTCTCAATATTGTCCACAGAGACATAAAACCAGAAAACCTGTTGGTAAGTATGACTCTACAACAATTCTGTTCTGGCAGTGAGTGGCAGTAACATCGGGAAGCTTCCTATCTTCAATCCTAATAGATCCACGTTGCCTATTAATGCACTTACTCGTTACCCATGTCACTTTTCTCCAAAGTTCTTGCGTACATCATACATGCCATTATAAATGAAATGAAATTACTATGCAAACCTCCACAAGGTATTTACTGTATCCTTGTCTGTCTCATTTCTAACATCATCTCTGTAAAGTCTGACCTAGATCTAAAATAGCTTTGATCTATTGACTCTAAGATGCAGTTGTAGAAGCCGAAGAATTTCTGAATTAAATGAATGCACTACATTCATTGTCTCAGCGAAAGAGACTAAAACCAGACACCATCTCATATACAAGAGAGCCCAGTCACAACTGCAGTTTTTAGTTTTAGTCTTGCTTTTTGCTACATAATATTCATGTGATGATTTAAACAAATCAAATCTTTTTCCGATAGACACTCGGTATTTGCACTTTAATTACAGATTTATGTGAATGTTGGTATTTTCCTGTACTTTTCCAAAAGTGTTTTTGCTGTAATGCAAATGTAACAAAGACCTTCACCAGCTCTTTACTTTTCAACTCTGTGAAGTCATTGCACTCAGTGTTACCTGACGTTATTATCACATTGAGCTTATTAATGGAG
>JAVQJD010037830.1:0-27684 GCA_036023655.1 Nannoperca australis | reverse complement strand
CTCTCTCTCTCTCTCTCTCTCTCTCTCTCTCTCTCTCTGTCTCTCTCTCTCTCTCTCTCTCTCTCTCTCTCTCTCTCTCTCTCTCTCTCTCTCTCTCGATGTAGCTAATGAAGCACCTTTCACTGTTCAAAGAGGAAGATCGTCTACTATATCACAGTTACCTCCAGTCTGCAGATATTATTGTTCACCATGACATTTTTGCTGATTTTGTTTACAGAGCAACTTGACTCCATTGGAAAAGCTTGTTTTTGCTGACTGCCAGTTGAGATTCTTTCACTGCCTCAGTGATGAACAAGTGTACCTCAGGATGTGGACTAAGCGGACAACTAGCGCAACTTTCAAACAGTGTTAAATTTCACACGCAACATTTTTACATATATTAATGTGTGCTCTGTAAGATACAGAATCCATGTTGACAAATTTTGCTGTTTTAAATCGAGGCACATGACCCATATTTGAAAAGAGCAGCATAACCAGTTTGAAAAATGTAGTAGGCTAAACCCAGTGGTGTTTTTATTGTCTCCCAGTGATCTTAACCTGGTCTGGAGGGCAAGAGGAATATGAGATATATCTGCAAGCATGTGCATGGGGTTGATGGTGTGACTACAATTGACATGTCATCTGGTTCACAGGTCAGGGTTTTAATACCAGAGCTGCAACACCGTGTGATGAAGTGTGTTGAATGAATACTACTGAATCCAGTAGCATTAATCACTCGTTCCACTTACATTTTCACTATTGAGTGAGTATTTAGTTAGTGTTGTTTTGCATTAGCATAGCATTTTGATTTTGGTATTTGCAATTTCAATAGTGTCATTTTCCAGTCAGAATTCTGCACATTATCAGACAAGCACACAAAACCAGTATTAATGACTCATTGTGTTACAATAAATCCTGGACGTTGCTTTCTTTATGATGAAATCCTCTTTCACAGGCAGAATGTTGGCACTAATATAACTCCATATTCCATTATTCTGCTTTGTTCCCCAAAGCCACAGTTATCCCAAGCCCTCTTTACTCCATCTGTGGTCTTAAGAAGGGGACAGATAGAGATGTGAGTAAAGATGGGGAGGGGAAGATGGGACAGGGAGTTTAGAGGGGGTGAAGTTAAATGGTCCATGTCAGTAGCCGTCTTCAACGCATGGGATTACTGGCCTTTTGTGTGCCGTGAGCTTACTCAATCACTGAGCCCCGTGTAAGACATACTCACACCATTTACCCCACACTGCCACAGACATCCTGATCAAGCTGACAAAGGCTGGGAAGTACACCGCTGCAATCAGCTTACTAACAGTAAGAGGAGAATAAATTCAGGGGATGGAAGAGCGAGGGAACAAGGAAGGAAAGGCGTGAACAAGTAAGAGAATGAAAAGACAAATACACTGGAAGCAAAGGAGGAGAAGTGGGTTGAAGAAGACATGAGGAGAGCTTCTATGAAACATTGAAATCGGCGGGAGGCACATGATCATGATAAAATAGTGAAAGCAAGAGATGGGGAAACAACGAAAAATAGAAAGAAATGCAGTGGCAGTTAGATGAAAGAAAGGTCAGAGCAGTGTCTTACAGACAATTTCACAGTATTATACATATGTGAGATGGGTTGTAATGGTGCTAATTAAAGCTTTTATGCATTTGCTGTTAAAATTGGCATCGCAGCGTAATGTGCTCCATTTGGTCTTTTATGAGTTCTCATGGCTGGGTTGAAACCTGAGAACTCCATTCATGTTGGACCAGAGTTACTGTATAAAAAACACAAAAAATAACCTAATAAGATGTGCCCAATATAGAGCAGCTGACAGCACTTTTTGAATGCAGCTGTGACGATATCAAAGTGATTATGATTTTGCATGAGTTCTGAATATATTAGACCTTCTGAATGTTCTTAGCTTTAATATGCACACTTTATTTGTCATGGGACCTCTATACTTATTAGAATGGCCAGGTGGAGGTGTTTGATGTCAAATACATATTACCGGTGTATCCTCCTACACGACCAGATTAAGTTATAGAAGTGTGACTATTTGAAAGGTTTTATCTACTCAGTCATGTTTCCAGACTATTGAGTTCAGTATGATAAGCGCCTAGTGGAAGTCATGCAGGGAGAGTATAGAAAATGAAACTTCTTTTCAGTACAGAATACCAGAGCGATGTTCTTCTTTCTTCTCCATATTGACTGTGTTTAAGCTTAAGTTAAAAATGCAAAGCCTTAATGTTTATGTAGATAATGGCATCATAAATAAGTTGAGCTCAGTGTGGGGAAGAATTATTTTTACTGGGTTGTAATGGGTTTCTGTGATGCAACTAAAACAAGAAAGCACTCTTAACAATGCAGCTCTCTGACGAGGCCTAATAATCTCCCCTGCCACCCATTACTTTTACTGTCTGCATTGTAGTGGGTACAAAGAATAGTTGAAGAACATGACGATTGTCCTAGGAGACTTTCTGAGACCCATAGTCTGTGCTGTTTTATAACATGTTGGGAACCAAGTATAAAGCTCATACACCGAACACCTAAACGTAACGTTTCTGCTGTCAAGAAGTAATTTTGCCGGTTCATAATATTTCAGTTGAGAGCTTTGGGGAAACGACCGCAATGCTAACAGTTGTGGTGGATCCCAAGGGCAGCTCGTGTTCACTGTTCCACCACTCCATTAGAGGTGTTTGTGCTGAAAAGTCAAAACGTCCTGACAAAGTTAGAAATACTGCCAGTCAAGGTCAAACTCCTGGTCGTGGGTTAAGTCTGTTTTGGGATGAAGTTTCTAGGGAAGTTTGAGTGGACATCACTTTAATCAAGACAACTGTTCTGTCATTTAAAGAGAAATCATTGTCAGATGGAGTACAGTGATTAATACAATGCTAACCTTTTTGCCTCTGTAATCTTTCTTTTACTCACTGTAATTATCTCTGACACTGGCTGATGAGAGGCTTTGACAAACATGCACTTCCTATTAATCTTGACATTGCCTTCGTTTTGTGTGTCTAACACATGGACACTGTCTCTCTCACACACACACACACACACCATTTCATGTTGGTTGAGGTTTCTCTGTTTGCCTTGTGTCAGTGATGGTAACTTTAATTATTGCGCCTCTGCTGCTTCAGTCCATGCATTCTGATGAGAATGAGACACACACACTGACTTAGGGTATGGTAAAATGTGAGGAACTGGTCAATTAAAAGGGCCTTTGACTGTCCAGAATGTTTTAATTAAAGTAGCAGTGAAATGTAAACTTAGTTCTAATTATGATTAGCCTTAATTAGCTGTCACTCTGATTTTAATTGCTTTTGAATACAGCCGACCTCCAAATGCTTCATCTCCATGCACTAACATCAGCGCTTAGCTTGTGTGACCAGCTATTCTGTATGGCTGTCTCTGTGTCCATTTCATTGTTTCTCTGTTTATGGATATTAGTGATAATGCATAATTATCATCATATTAGTAATAGTATGTGTCTTTGACAAGTTTTTATGAGTAAGTAAGTATTTTAATACTTTATTTGTAATGTTTTGTTTGTGTCATTCCCCTCAGGCTCTACTGGATGTGGTGGTGAGGAAGAGTGAGGGCTACAACGTGGAGCAGCTGGAGAGACTGTACTCCGTTCTCAGTCAGTGTATCTACCAGCACCGCAGAGAGTATGAAAAGAGCCAGCTACTGGAGGTCAGAATCACACATACTGTGCCTTTTAACTGCTCAAAATCCATATGTCATTAGAGTTATATTAAAATGATATAATACCATAACATCACATAACACAGTGGAGTATGTCAGATTGTAATCTGCTGCAGGGCTAAAAGTTGATTAATTGATCAGTTGATTGAGAAAATGAATGCGTAACGATTTTGCCCTGCTTTTTAAAGCCGGAGAGACGAAGCTTGAAAAAAAAAAAGCGCCTTCTCATCCTCCTTAGTTTACTTGCTTAGTTTCACTCAATTCCTGGATTCCTATGGGATCATGTTATTTGATCCCATAGACATGTCCTAAGGCATTTATTAGTTTTTGACTCTGGGAAAAATCCCTACTACTACTATGTCTCTGAACTTTATTTAACCAAAGCACACACATTGAGGCTATTCTATGTGATCTTCTTTTGATAACTAATGTAAGAACTAATGTCATATTTTTTTCACTTTTCATTCTCTGAGTCTCCCCTGAAACAGTGTGGATCTCCACTGGGGAGCCCCCCACTTTAAAAACCTCCTGGACTAAACAGTGAATTGATTAATCAAGAAAATAATGAGCAGATTGACAGTGAAAAGAATCGTTAGTTACAGCGCCTTTGTGAGACATTGTTACATGATTCCAACCTCTCCTCTTTTTGACACACAATGGTTTCTCCAACACCTTGTTGCTAGCTAACCATGACAGAGAATATGTGAACAAGGCAATCTCAGTTGTAAGTGAATGCGAGACTTCTTTTGCAGCTGTCAAACAAGGGGCATCTTTTGTGTGCAAGTCAAAAGAGGTGACAGTAGTAGTTCTGCAAGACTTTACTGAAGCTCCAAGTTTGACGTGCAAGCATAATAAGTCAGTCCAAGTAGGTCGTTCCATGGGGCCAAGTCACATGATGCCACTTTGACAGTGAACTTCTAAACAACTGGTAAAAATGTTTTGAACTGATAACATTCCAGGCATTATGGGAAAGTGTGAAAGGGGCAAGTGATACCTGACAAGAAGTGTCTCATGCACAGTGTCTCTTTTCGGAGGTTAGATATCTACATTCACACACACTGAGACGGGCTGAAAAAGTATATAGTATAGTGTGGAATAGTGTCTGGAAGGTACAGGACTCACAACAAAAAAAACACAGCTAGGTGTTGTAGCGATTAGAGGATGGTTAGACACCGAGCTGAGCAGTAATGGTATAAATCAATATCAGAAATTCAGGAACTCTTGTGCATCAGTGCAGTATTTGCTGTAGAATAGGAAACAGTGAAGACAGTTCAGTAATGAGCAAATGTAAAAGATTGTTCAATGTGTGTGTGAGACAAGTTCCAGGAGCTAGAATACAAAATGGCTAACAAGAGGTCCATTTATTCCACACAATGCCCTTTTTGGTGGAGTTCAAATTCATTCCACGTCTGAAGATCTTGCACACTGTGAGTAAGGGTAAACGAAAAGACCCTTATTATAGGCTAATTTTTTTTCTATTTCCATGTTTAATCTCTCTTGACAATGTTCCATGAAGAAAAAGCTGCTGTATATTTTTTCAGAATTCCATCTGGTCATCGGCTGCTGCTGTAGGATGTCAGAGCAGACAGCAGGCCAGAAATGGTGTTGTCCTGGTGCTGGTAGCCAGAACCGGCTGTCAAGATGTCAGAGAGAGAAAGCGGCAGAGAGCGAGAGAGAGGGAGAGAGAAAGAGCAGTTTGCCAGGTGGTGCCGCCTGTCGACAGGCCGGCTGGTTGTGGAGGGAGGGCGCATGTCTGGGTTCATCTCATACTGCCAGCCTAAATTGGTGTTTCCAGAGCAGAAATGTCAGCTCATTTGGCACGTGTTTTGTTTTCCTGCGTTTCCGACGTCCACAGCAGGTCATCTCCTAGTCCCTCCCCAGAGAATGCAAAAACGTGTGCGTATGCGCAGGCAGGGTTGATACACTCCACTTAATGTTCCTCTCTGCTGCAGTGCATGGTGTTTGTGTCTACGCTGTAGAGACGAGTGAAATGGAGTGTGACCATACATTTGTCTCCTTCCCCCTCTCCCCCCTCCCTCCCTCTGGGTAAGGTTTGTCTCAGTCTTCCAGAAGAGCTGACCTTTCAGCAGATGGACTGCAACCTGCTTCTAGTTAAAGCCAGAGGGACCATCTCTGCTCTGTACACAATACCACACCAACTATGTTCTACCTACAAATTAGCGTCTGTATTGCCCTAGGCCTTGTATTACATTCTGCTCGCATCTCAGACAACAATTTAAGCCTTTGTAGGAGACTTTGACCTTTAACCTGAATTTGTGCACTCCCAGAGCTGTATGTGCCCCGAGTTAGCTGATCGCCATGTGGGTTGGTTATTTTTCTGCTTATTTGTGCGTTTGCTGCTGAAGATTGTGGCCTGCAGGTCATTTAATATACCTTTTAACTTGTTTATGGAAAGCTACATCAGGGGCAGCGTCAATTTGTAAAGTTGTTCCTGAAACATGTTGGATTTCTGGGTCCATTTAGTCATTTGATTGTGTCTTGTTCTCATTCCTGCAGATAAGGGGTAAAATGTAGAAGGCGTGACTTTACGACATTTGTAACGTGTTCTCTTTACATCATTAATGGTAAACTTCTTTGATGTCAGGTTAGGGCATCTTTTGAGACCTCAAGACATTTTGCACCAATGTCAAGTCATATAAAGACAAAACCATCATAAAAAAGGAAAGAAATCACTTTCTCCATTCACAGTAGTCTCTGTATAACAGAATGCAGACCAAGCTTTCATCATTGTGAACCTGTTGTCGCTAACGTGTGAAATAACACCTGATTAATTGGCCAGATCAAGGCGGCTAATGTTGAGTTTGCTATGTAGTGAACATGTAATGTCCTCAAATAATGTTTGCTGATTGTGTGGTTGGTTAGTGGCAGCACTTTCATAAAATGGATATTTTCAGAAAATCTAATATAGCCATTGGCCCATAGATGCGCTAGGCTTGCATTTACGGCTAACCAACTAGCTAACCATTGACGGCACAGCAGTAGTTATCTTTAGACTAATGTATTAATAATGCCATACTATAACCAACAACCTCGTCATGCTCATAATTTACGGATAATGCTGTCTTATATAAAGTTAACTTTCATTAAAATGTGAATTATCTCATGTACACAAAGAGACATTTCTTTGACTCTGTGTATGGAGCCTCCATGCAAAACAGTGATGTATGTTTCCGTGTGGCTGGTGGTGTCTGAGCGGCACTTATGCGTACACACCTCAGAGAACACTGCTGTCCCAGGGGCTGTAGAAAATTTGATCTGGGTAAGAGAGGAAACCAGCAGCTGAGGTGGAAGTAGATAAGACGGGTTCAAAGTTATTTATAACACATAGGTTGAACATCCCCAATTGATTTCAACAGTGTTGAGCACACAGTGCTGGATTTGTCTTTTAAAGCATAGAATTGTTGGCCCCATTGGGAAATTAAACTGCAGTTCCGCCATGGAATTAAACCCTCTTACTTTGCTGGTCGACTTCCACTCGTGCTCGAAAGGGGAGAGCGCTACAGGCCTAACTTCAGGTCGGTGAGACAGGGTGTTGCGGCTCGTGTTCTGCTGTGTTTTGGGGATGAAAAGGTGATAGGCCTTCAGGCAGATAGACTCGAGATCACAGCGGCGCAAAGTGTCAAGGCGACAAGGAGGTTATTTGCTGTTTGGGTGTACAGTGAGACACGGCAAACAGGCAGGTGTTAAAAGCAGATGAGCTGAAGCTTTCATGGAATTTTCCACATTAGTGACTTTTTATTCAGCCGCACGTCAACTTCACTTTTCATACCTTGTGTTGATAGTTGTTTGGGTATGATGAAGTGCTAAGTGCTTTTAATTGATGTTTATAAGTGGAGTTGGAAGTGGGTTGAGAATCGCATGCAGAACAGCACCAGTCCTTTTAAAATCTATTCAGAACAAATTGCGAGATATGTTGGGTATAGTTTTCATTGTGTCTAAATTGTCAAATAACCAGCTGGCCACTATGCACTCTTAGTTTCATTTAACAGTAAACATTTGCACCAGTTGAACTTTTTTTTTGTGGGCATGAGAGGATTATAAACGGCATTGATCAGAAGTTAGCTTGTGAATTCAGTGCCAAAGGTGTGCATTAACTTTTCTATTCTTTTTAGATTTTATTTTATTTTAAGAAGATTTTAAGAAGTAATGAAAACAATAAGAAATACAGAGCCCCACTAAATCAGCTAAGTATGTAAAACCTGATGATCTTTAAGTCTGCAAGTATCTGTTATTTTCTTGATTAACCTTTTTTTTATATATATATAATTTAAATGGTAAAAACAAAAAGCCTGTCACAATTTCACTAGTTCAAATATGACTTATTCAGTTTTCTCCAACAAACAGTCCAAAAGTAAAAGATGTTTAATATAGTGTTACAGTCGGGCTTCATTTTATAAGGATGCCCTTGTTGGTGTTGGCTACAGGAAGAATTTAGAAGGCATCACAAATAGTTTTCCAGTGATTTACATTAAAGACAGCACAGCAAAGAGAAAAAGCAGTTTGCAGTATCTGCAAATAGAAGGATGACTGTACGTCCCTGGAAAAGTTAGCTTCTCTTTTAGAAGGGTGAAATTGCTTTTTACTGTAAAGTTGATAGTTTTTAACTTTTGTTGTAGATGTTGAAATTGGTATCTTGTAGCGGCGTCTGTCGCACTGACTCAGCCATTCAGATGAGAGAACGCACACAGTGTAACATCTTCAAGGCATTAATCATGGTCTGTTGCAGGCTAACATCCATCTCTCTTCCTCCGGCTCCGTTCAGATTTAGTCAGTGTCAAACTCGGCTGTTTTCATGCTGAGAAAAATTGCCCGTCTCATTCCAGCACAGCTTTGCTTCATTTTACATCATTTATCACAGTGAAAGCTGGTGTTTGCTGTGGGAAATTTCCAAGTAATGTTGAAAGCGTGGTGCACAGATGCTTTATACACACGGGTTTGCTGTGTTGGTTGAGACTAAGCTGTATGTGTTTGTGTGTGTGTGTGTGCGCAGGAGATGGAGGAGAGAATCCAGCATTTTGATACATTCCTGTGAGATGGAGAGAACGCCTATCAGGTAGATCCTGAACAGCCTGGGACCACAAAGACACACACAAACTTGAGTGAGAGAGAGCGTGAAGGAGCTTCTGAGTCCATCCCTCAACACAAAACACACACAAAGAGAAAATCCAGCGTCCTCCTCTTGCTGGGAAGGGAACACAACAAGGACGAGGTTGAGGACAGAGACATTCAATGGTGCTATCGTCTCAGGAACCTGGCCAGATCCAGACCAGTTCTACACAACCAAACTCCTGGAGGTGTGTGTCAGTCACACACACGCACACGCACCCATGGTGACGGGCAACCCTGGTGCTACTCGGGTGCTATCCTCTCTTTTATCCATGCTGCTCTTGGGATTACTGCTTAACTTGGATGACTAGCAAAACCAACAGATCTGGTGATGTCATATCGAAACCTGGCCCGCTTCTCTCGGGGGGCCGGCCGTGCATACACCCTCAAACACACACACACACACACACACACAAACACACACACACCTACACCTGACACTTGGGTATGCATGTATTTCTACGTACACGCACCAGAAATGCACACACAGACACTCCAGATCCTCACCAGCAGAAGTGTGAATGCAGAGTGCCGCGAGGAGATGAGGACAGATAATGTTCTGAATCACTGAACTACATTGCTGAGCTTATCTTGCCCTCGAGTGGAAAGCTTCATCACAGGCCAGTTGTTACCATGCTATTATGCGGCTCATTTTTTCTGCCATTTTAGCTACTTGATTAGTTCAATATCTGAGCCACCGTCAAGGATACTCATCCAGAACAAGAGTTTACAAAGAAATTTAATGTGTGAACACAAACTTGATGAGGTTAGCACAGCAGGACAAGAGCCGATTATGTCCTCTTCGTTGCAGCGGTCACCAGGTGTGGACAGCTGTTTAGTGTTTGTTTCAGAGTTACTGGTGAACAAACGTTGCCTGTTGGTCAGCTGTACAGCCACCTCACTCACTCATAGACCACCTCTCTCGCTCACAGTCTTAGCAGATTGTCCTGTTCTAAATAGTTAGCGTTAGCTGAACCCCCTCCTCGCTACATTCACAGTCTGAATGTTTTCCCTCCCGCCCCAAGCTGTGCCCGGCTGTTGATTTTCCTACCGACACCCCCGGCTGAGGAACTGGAAGCAGTACATATTGGAATGCGTCTAGCATTTGCACTGCCTAGTGTGTGCCTTATTTAAAACCTCATATGAAACTCTGATAAAGTTAGCAGGATTTCTTTTTATTTACTACTTGTGACAATGAACAGGCTCCAAGTTGGGGTGGGCCCTAACCACTGAGGTCACAATGACCTTGAAGCAAAAAAATTAAATAAATATATTTATCTTAATGCCATTAGGTCATTTAAAAACATATCTCTGTTATACATCTCCAACCTGGGCCAAAAAAGTAATTGACAGCATTTGAAAATCTGAGGAATACAAAAGGAGTTTTCAGATGATACTTCTGCGTCTGTGTTGGTGTCTGGCCAGATACGTCTCTAGCACTTGAAATGTTTCGATATTTAAAAGTATTCATGCCCTGTTAAACCCGGACCTGTTGGGGAGGTCAGTCTCCACCTGAGCAAGACATCAGGCGTGAGAAGAGGTTTACAGCACCAGCTTTTCTTCAGTTTTTAATATGCAAAAAGAAAAATGATGTAAGTCAAATTATTTCTAGTGCCAAGTGTTATCCCACTCCCCGAAAAGGTGCTAACATAACGGTGCCTGTTCACAGCAATTGTGTTGCAACTATAAAAATGTTCTATTAGATGGTCATAACAACCTATGTATTATGTTGTGTATTTGATAATTATTGTTTATGGGTTTTTTATGCTTTGCTTGAGTAGGTTGTTTTTGCATAAGTTGTGAATCCGTAATGAACAAGGCCATTCTAGGCAGTGCCCGTCACTAAGGTGTATAAAGCATTACATGATTGAAATGTTTTTTTCTATCTTTAAATGTGTGTTCCAACTTTATGGATTTATTTTGTTCCGTTGTTCTCAAAAACCCAAGAGAGCCGTTGGGTTCTTATCTGTGGCCAACACAGTTTGTTTTCGGACTGCAGTAAATTAAGATATGTACTGAAGCTTTATAAAGTTTTCACGGCATTTTCGTGGTTTTCGAGATGCCATATTTTGAGCAGGTGTAGACTGGAGAAGGCCCCCCCTCTTTCTCTCAAAGCACTCTTATCCAATCCTCAAACCTCTTGGTGCAACTCTGACCCCAGCTCACCTTTGCCTTTTCTCGGATTCTAGGTGACCAACACAAAGATCATATGCAAACTGGCAATGACAGGTTAGCACTTGGACTACTGCAGAGAGAAAAACCAACGCTACCTCAGCTTAATTTATTTTAATGCGAAAACTGTTTACTGGGTACAAAAATGGTATTTTCCTCCCCCCGAAATACTGTTGCAACATCTATAGTACCATCTAAAGGTACCAGATCAGAGCAATCACAGCTGCTGCAGTAATCCAAGAGTTGTTTATATCTCTCTAATTGTTATATATGTTTGCATTTGAGCCAGACGATGATTGCTTAAATTTTAAAGGATATTTCAAGGACTGTGTATTTTTTTCTTTAGTTTCAGGTTCTCTTAATTTCTACTGTACCTTGACACTGAGGAGATAATCCTTGATCTGCTCCTCTTTCATATTATCACCCCATACCTTAGAAGCTATAGAGAACATTTTCTGCCTTTTCTTTTTCTCAGTTTTTTTGTTTTTGCAGATTTTCATCTCATGATTCTGATTATTTATTATTAAACACGTTTTACACCTAATATTCAGTAAATTGTCTTTTTGTACGTTTGGATTTTAACAAATCGGGAAATATCGCTCGTTCATTTTTAACAATTTTGCTGAATTGCATAGCGTTTGTGTAGCAGGTTGATTTGGCGTACGGGGGAATAAAGGGTTTACAGGTCTCTCAGGTTCAATACGCGAAATGCCCTTTTCAACGTTCCTATTTATTTCTTTGTTCTGGTGTTTTCTTCATTCATGTGGTTTACAGACTGTGGCATACTGGAAGAAACTAACATTACGACAGAAGTGATATTTGAAAAAATTGTAGTGTCCGTCTAGTAGGAAGACAAACAGGACCTGATAACTTTTCATTCTGTTCACTTTGTCTCCAATTTCTGCCAAAAGAGTTATTTTTTATGAATTTAGATACACATATGGAAATAAAATATTGGTAGTTAAATGTCATACATTGTGATCTTCCTTTCTTATGAATGGTAGCCAGTTTGGACTAACAACCAATTTTTGTCTGGTAGTTGAGACTACTTAGTCCAGTATGCAGAAGGAAAGGGTTTGTTCTATCCCGCATTACTTTGTTCTTTCCTAATTTTTCACAGTTAATTTAGTCGAGACTTTCCATAGCTTTGTCAGTTCTGTTCGTTTGTGTATTTAACACACCTGTTCACAATTGTTACTTTAGTGTAAGTTATATTTCAAATGAAACATTTACTGTATTTCTCAAATAAACTGCTGTGATATACTTGAATAAAAAGGTGCAAACTGTATATTTTAAGTGTTGATTTTTCTTACTGTGAATTCAGACAAATGGGAAATCCACACTTATAGTTTCAAGTAACCTGTAGAAATGGAGTGCATTATTGTGAAAGCAAATTTGTAAAGCCCTTTGGTTGCATCTCCAAAATCATACCATGGTGTTCTTCTTTAATGCCAAAATGTACTTGGACACCCAGGTTCTGTGGTAAATACACAAGCAACTTACCTGTATTTAGTAGAGTGCTCCTCTCAACTGAAAATAAAAGAACTTAACTTCATATACCCTTGATTCCTTATACAGTATACCAAAAAAAGACTTGACAATGGGTTCATGTTGTGGTATATGTATTATGTTTCAATAATAACTGTTAATTTCTCCTTTTTGGGTACAGATTTACAGACATACCATTTTGAATCCAACCTATCAGTTTTTTTTCTAAAAACATTTATACAGAATTGCTTTCAGGTTTTAAAATATACATATTTCCTTCCTGTATTTACAGAATACCAACCCAACATCATTTGTGGGTTGCAATGAAACACACTATTAAACAGAAAGAAGGTGGGGGAAACTGATGAAAGACCTAAAACGCGGATCAACAGATAACTTCTATAACAATCACAGGTGGTTATTGTGCTTTTTTTTTCCGGAGGAACTGTCCCAACTTGAATATCTGATCAGATGTCAGCAGAAGGAAGGAATTCCTCCTCTCTCTCACTAAATGTAGTGCTGTCTTTGTCCCAGAGAGCAGGACAATATGAATCAAGGGGGAGGAAACAGGCCACTCACCCTGCAGATGATATCTCAATCAGGCTGGATTTGCACAAGAACAAAAAAATAAAGATTTTCTTTTTTAAAACCCTACCTGACCCAGATTTCATGTTTTTTCCTATGTTTAGCAAGTCATTAAGAACCAGTTTACACAGAGTTCAGAATGTGTTTTTAAAATTACCCCATAAATCCACTCTCGCCATAGGAATTTCACTTCCTGATAAAGTGGAGAGAGAAGAAACTCAGGAAAATCCTCTGATAAAGAGCAAAACAGTCAGTGGATTGCTTTCCTTCACTTTTCCTCCTGTCCTGTAGATGTCATCACTAAAAAACATTCACACCATAAAGAAAATCTGCTCTCTAATGAATGATTATGAAACCTACACCTGTCAACCATATTTCTCAAAAAGGAACAAACATCTGGATTTGCAATGGCTTTCACTGCGTATAGTAAAGAAATAGTGGTGAGTTGACAAAGTTCTGAAAAAGACAACTGAAACAATGAGTTCATCAAAAACCAAGGAGTTTGCAATTTACTAAGAGGGTCCCCGTGCCTGTTGGATGAGAGGATGAACTACTACCATGACACACAGTACTGGAGGTTAGGCATGTTCACCTGACATGGCTGAGTAGTTGAACATGAGTACATTCTGCACAGGGACTTTGGGGGTGGGGCAGGTAACAGGGTGGATGGATGCTGGCGTCAAGTCCAGAGGTCATCGACCGGCCCAGCCCTAAGCTTCCGTCGCACATTGTCCACAACCGAGCTCCGCTGCTGTTTCGCGTCTACCCAGTGTGATTGTGTCCGAGTCACGCTCAGCCGCTCTGAATGTACTTCTTGATGACCACACAGCCGTGTCTGAAGAGCGGGCAGGGCAGAGACTGCAGGAGCGTCCAAGTATTGGTGCAAGGGTCGAAGGTCTCCATGTTGCTGAGGGCTGGACCCTCGCTGCTCACGATGCCTCCTGTGGTGTAGATCTTCCCGTCCAGGATCACAGCGCTGCAAATGCAAACACAACACACATAACATTCCCTCTTGAGGGCGAGAAAGAAGTCGAATGAAAAAGCAAATATCTGTACAAATGTGCTCATTTGATATGAGAAACAGAAACAGGAGTTTGTGTGCGGAGAGGATTAAAACTTGGGTTGTAAGCTGATTAGGGCTTTGTACTCCTATTGGGGTTTGGAACGATCTGCATTTACATAAGGTGCTCGCTCAAACACACACACATACACAGCGCAAACAACATGAAGTCCTATTGCACAAATTCACAACACTGTTGGGACTGAAAAAGATTATTACATAAAGCCTAAATCTACTCAGAGAGAAAGCACAGCTGATCCAAAAATGGAGAGAGCGCAGGGCAAAGCCTGGAGCTGCTCGTCCTGATAAACAGAGGGGAGGCCTGCAGAGGGCCAGACGCAGCGAGGGGAGAATATCAGCTCTCCTGCACGATGACCTGCTAGACTTCATCTTCTGTGCAGGAGCACACACTGCAGGTAGTGCTGTTTCTGAGTATTTCTGTGTGTTTCTCTTTTTTTTGCCCGCTCTGGGTGTTTGTTGTTCTCCCTCCTTCCCGGCATCTCTTCCTCTCTGGTGTCAGGCTTAGTTAAATGTAGCAGAACAGCTGCCTGGCGTGTGCTGGTGCAGCTTATCAATAACTCTGACAACATGATTTATGTTATACATTCTGCACATAAGATCACTGTCTGTAATTGCTTCCCAAATGTATTTTGCACATTTCTTTCTCAGTTTCTGAAAAAAAGAAAAAGGGCTTGAGCCCAGAAAACAGTGGGTCCATTATCCAGCAAACTGCACACCTCAGTGGCTCGAGCGGACTGGGATATTAGGATGTGATCCTGATGTTATACATTTTCACTTATCTCCAGTTATCAAACATTGTGTCCACAGATGGTATAAAAGTTAGGTGTGGACTGCCGATGGTTTGCTTAGAATAAAAACATTACAAGGGATGCGTCTTGTTTCTCTCAGTATGACAGACAGCAACGTTATTGATCAAGCAATTAAAAAAATATATTTTAGAATCATTTTTTCTACCAAGGGAGAAGTTTCACAACCTAAACAAAACGTGGAAACAATGTCTGCCCACAACTGGCTTTGTTCAAGTTTTAATTAACTGGCATGAATACATTTTCCCCGGGCAACCGTTTCCCTGTATTATGACACAAAGACTATATTATCAGATTACTAACAAGCTTGCATTTGACAGGTTTTTGAGACGGTGTAATAATGTGAATGTTTGAAGCTTCACACAAAACAGACCTGCAATTTCAGCTTTTGACAATTTTTCAGCTTCTAACGTTCCACACTTGGGACTTAACTTACATGTGGCACGGCTACGTTAATAATCTCTTACCTGCAGAACTGCCGAGAGTGATTCATGTTGGGACCAGCCTTGATGTTGCCTTTGTCTGGGTCGTAGATAGTGGTGGCTCGAGCGTAGGCTCCTCCCAGGATGAATATAAAACCATTGAGACTCACTGCAGGGGCATATTTATTATCTAAGGATATGAGAGGACGAGAAAGAGAGGGAGAGAGAAGAAGGGGATTTTTTTTGTTAAAGAATACACAAAGCTATTGCTGGAATGTCATTCTCACACACACACAGAAATTTCCATTCAGTATAATGGCATCAATTTGTTTTTTTCCAGCCTGCGGTCCCCAGCCTGAATGCAAAAGTCATCATCAACTTTCTCCTTATCACTTTACAGATGTGCCATTCTCAAGATTGCTTTGAAAAAAAAAAAAGAATGGATGGCAAACCAATGAAAAAGTGGGAGTTCATAAATCACTGTGGTTTTATTGGGTTCTACTCCAAAATATGTTGGGGCTTGGCAGCAATATAAAAGAGTTACCTAAGTCCCAATAATTCACAATTGCATTACGCCCTCTGACACTGTCATAGATTCACAAAGGAAAAAAAAAGATACTGTGAACATGTATTGGAAATACACAAGTGAACAGGTGGGATACTGCATACTGTGCATACTGTATAATTCAATCTGATACAGTATATAGCACATGAGGAAAACAGGCATTAAAGCAGCACCGCTGTAGAATTATAGATGATGGGAAACAGAATGAAACAGTGGTTTGTGCGGAACGATGCCATTGGAAACCTGCAGCTTGCGATCAGCGGTCCTGCTGTGTGGGAAGAGGAAGTGTATTTCAAACTCAGAGCAATTTCTCTTGAGCAGACTGCAGCTGGCCAATTTACAAGCAGCATGAATAATGCACCGACACTTGGCCGTGAGCTGCTGTCCTTGCTGTTTTCTGCCACAATGGACGGACATCCCTCATTGGAGACGGGGCAACAGAGGGAGTAACGTCTGACGCCTTAATAATGGCGGTGGATGCCCTAAAAGCTTCTCTTATAGAACCACCTCCCCTATTCTGCTGCTGACAGGAGTCCGACATGTTTAATTAACAGGTCGCCTTTGGAGGCGAGAGGTGCTTCTGCTGCTTCTCAGACTGACACTCTGAATGAGTTGCACTGCATTATGTTTTCAGCTACTACACAGCTCACAATGTTCTGCAACACATGTGACTAGGTGCCAGACACATAAAACTCTGTAGATTCACGTACAAAGACATACTATGCATTCTTTTCATTTTATAAAGCCACATTGGCATTGGTTTTGTTTTATAAATCTTGATCATCGTGGAACCGAGCGCATGTGTACAAGCCTCATTTACTCTTCAACAGTGGATGGATTTAAATGGATTTAGAAATGCTTTTAAACGTGTTTGTATATTGACACTTGTGCCTGCTCCACCATTCATTAGACCTGTCAATGAGAAGAACGACAAAACTGGATGCAATTTCCACAACTGTCGCATCTGTGAGGTTCTCCAACAACATCAGAGCAGATGTCACTATGCACAGCTGTGGCCATTTATAGCGTCCATACCACTTATCCATCACACCTATAAACCACCGTCATGGTGATGTCTTGATCATCATGATTAAATGTCAAATGATCAATGATTCATTTAGAGCGCTTAAATTGAAGCAGACTTTGCTTCACAATTTAGGGTAATTACGGAAAGAAAATAATGGCAAATAAGTAAAACGAATAATACATTTCACCACTTATAAATTATTTAAAATTAGATTTATAAATGCACATTTGATTGACATTTTACAGATTGTAGTGCAGACTGCAAAAATAATAATCAGTGAAATATGCAATAACAAAGAAACAAAGTTTATTCTAGGTTTACGTCACTCACTTTATATTTAATCTCCTGCAGGTGGATCTACAAAAGGGAGTATTTGTGAGGTGCACACATTCTCCTTTTATAAATACCAATTTATGTGTGGGAAATGTGTGCATGGTTTTTGTGGACCAAGGAGTCTACAGCCATGCTAGCAGCTTTGTGAGGCAGAACTTATGCATATCAAGTCCCAACTAAAAGGCTTAGGTCTGCATGCTAACCTGTTGATGTTGAGCAGGTATAAGGCTCCATGTTATCGTGTTCGCCATCTTACTTTAGTGTGTTAGCAATTTGCTTTAACACTAAACACAACGTACAACTGAGGCTCATGGGAACGTCTTTAGTTTTGCAAGTATTGAGTCATAAACACAAGTATTAAGCAAAGTTGACCTGATGATGATGCTAGAAAAACTGTCAGGGGATCACCAAAGTTATTACAATTTATCCCGAGGGGGACATGAAAGTCTGTATTACATTTTTAATCCGTCCAGTAGTTGTCCAGATATAATCTTAATGTGGCTCTAGAGAAAAAGTCATTCATGATTCGTCCACTTGGGACAATGAATGTTTGCAAAAATGTGAGAGACATTGCCATCTGTGCCGCTTAACTTAACTTTAGCCTCCGAATGACTTCATGCAGTTGTTTCATGTGTAATATGATAACATTGCAGTCATTTACACACACTGAAACCCAATCTGAACCGCCACTGTGACCATCTGAGGCGTCGGCTTCAGTTTCTGCCCTTGAGAAACAAGTTGCCACTGATGGGTCCTCCTCACATTCTGCCTGACGTGTTTATTTTCTTCTTTTACCTTCTTCGTCTCATTGATATGCCACTGACATTCTTTCCGAGTGCATGTGTGTGTGTGTGTGTGCGCCAGCGTAAGCGTGTGTACATGATGTTTTGTGTTAGGTCCCATAAACACAGAACACTCATTTCTCTCAGCTCGGCGCCTGAGGCAGAATAATAAAAGGATGCTCTCAAAGGAAAAACCTTTCTCTCTTTTTTTCCCCACAGAAACTCTCACTATCGTTTCCTGCCTCTCTCACGTGGACCAACAGTAAGCAGTGGGTTTGAGTGCTTGGAGAAGTACCAGGCAGGTATATCGCACTCTCATTTGGCGAGCCTCGAAGGGCTGTTGTCGGGATCCAACATCTATTCACTGCTTTGCTTTTGCTGTTATTCCCTGGCCTTTGACACGGAAAAACAGACACTTCTGCTTAAACAACATTGAGCAAAGAGTTGACGACTCTGTCAGCTGATAACTTAAACAAACCTTGCTATTGTTAAAAGACAGTGGATTTTGTCTGGTTTCACAGCTCTGAGACTCTGAGACAACTCAGCCAAGAATCCACAACTGACCACATTGTACATAAAAAATTAATAAAGGCAGGGGGGGGAGACAGTATAAAAACAAGGTTTTAACACGGCAGTGGTGATAGAAGTACAGCTTTGCCTGCGGGGCAACACGGGCTGACGCAGCCTCTCACACTCTGATAAAACAGCTTAGTCACCGAGTCTGGGACACCTCGGGCTGGGGTCAAGGACAGCAAACAAGTGAAGACACAAACACACAGCTATGATGAAATGTGTGGATGCTGCCTAAACAAACACCTTGTTGTTCACTCACATCCTTTTCTATCTGATTCCTGCATCAACACAGCACATATCTGATTCTCTGAAACCGGCACACTACTGCAGTGATAACACACACACATACACACACACACATACCACAACTCACTCAATTATGCCAATGCTGTATACTGTACAGATCTAGATAAGACTGCTCTCTCTGATAAAGACTCCCACAACAGCAGTCGTCATCACAAAGCTGCGGGATAACAGTGACACAAACATAGGAATAACCTAATGGAGGGTGGGTGGGTGTCTTCTCCATCTTCTGGTGACCCACTGGAGAGCGTGAGGGAGCAGGAGGAAATAGGACAAAGAAGCTTCAGTTCTTGCTGCCAGACACTTAGATAAGATTACAACAAGGTTATTGGAGCAGAAAAAAACTTTTTTTTTACACAGTGTCCTATTATGTGGTGTGAGGAGAATAAGAGCAGCCTTTGAAATGACGGGCCAAAACAGCAAAGCGAGCCAAAGAGGATGATGTTCTTTAATTCAGTACAATGGAGAAGGGGAGAGGGGGGGGGGGGGGGATGTGTCCAATTAGGTAGCTATGGAGACACTCCATCTTCTCCACCTCTCTCGCTCCCCCTTCTCTTCCTCCACCTCCATAATGGCGCTTTCAATTGCCGTGCCCGTTTGGCTGATACGTCACAGCGCAAGTAATTGTTCTGCTGTCAATTTCCCGATAGAGCAATCTGGGTGCAGCGCTTCTGCTCTCCGGTCCCTGGAGTCGACCAGTCGATGGAGACCCATCGATCAACAGGGGACGGACGCCGGGTGAATACTGGTGTGTGTGTGTGTGCGCGCTTTTTCCATGTGGATGTGCCAGGGAGGTTGTGTGATAGTCAGTGACTTTTTAAATGTTTTTTTAAAGGGTCACCTTACCCAAATAATGGAAAAGCACGTTTTTGCACTTACAGCTAGGAGTATCTAACCATGCACATAGTTTGGGTTTTAAAGGCCCTGAGAACCTATTTTCTCAAGTAGCTTCTTACAATGAGTGATGGAGTTCTATATGAATCTGTATATAAGCCTGATGACAGTTTAACCTTATAGTGGCACCAGAGGTCATAAACCAAAGTATTGAACAAATTGAAATCTTGGCCTGATGATGGCGCTAGATGGGAAGTAAGAGGATCACCAAAGTTATTACAATAGTTCTTGAGGGGAAAATGATTGGTAGGGCAATCCATAAAAAAAACAAAAAAAACAACACGATTAAAGTGTTTCTTTTAACACTACTATTTCTTATTAATGATTTATGGTGATCTGCTATGTTTAGAAACATGAGGAACAAGACTGGTTGAGCAAGAGTAACTCTGAATTAGTTTGGGAGATTTGCCTTTCTGAAATGTAAAAGTACACATTTAAAAAGCATTAATGTCACAAACTGCAAGAAGTTGACATTTCTATGGTACAGAAGCCAATGGGATCATAGAAGTATATGGATTTTTTTGGAAATAAGTGATCTTGTAATGCACAAACATATTCCTTTCACCTATACTGTGCTGGGGTGGAGGCACATAGAGATGGTTACAGATGGAGATGGTTATTTGGGTGAACTGACATTTTAAGGAAAGCAATGAAGCTTCACAAATACTTTACTGCATGTGAGGTGGCTCAATTATGCTCCCATGTTTCAGTGCATATACTGCTCAGTAGACTGATGTATCGAAGACAAAGGAAGATATAGACGAACGAACCTGCAGAGACACCACGCATCCCAATAGAGTAGTTGAAGGGACTATTTTTGGCACGAGAAATATTATTTTTCACTCTGCAAGAGATAGGAAGTCAGTCCTGATAAGTGTTTGTGAAATCCATTTGCAGTTCATGCGGGAGATGGTCCATGCAGAGGGAAAGCACACACACCACACGTACGCACACATACACAGATGCACAGTCGCAGAAAACGCACACACAACTGTATTTGTATCAGTCGATAAGACAGTGCTGAGAGACAGCGAGAGACGGGGGGATGGAGGGGGAGACAGAGAGAGTGGGGTGAGAGAGAGAGATGAACAGAGAGATTAGAGAGGGAGACCAACGGAGGGAGGCAGAGGGTTGATCGAGAAGCACTCCCCACCGGCTCACTAAAATCATTGCCGGCCCAATTTCACAGGAAGCACTAAACCCGTCCATTATCCCCTGGCTCGTTGGCTGTCAGACGCAGGCTCATCTGCACCCTGACAGATGACGATCTGTCTATCTGCCTTTGTCCTTAACACACACACACACACACACACACACACACACACACAAAGACAAACACAAAGCATGCACACACACGTGGAGTAACCTCCCAGCTCGTTACATAATTCATGCACTGTGTACCTGTGCCCCCAGGGGATGTATAGTTGATACGAGGTAAGGAGAGGTTGTGTGTGTCTGTAGGTGTGTGTACATGCGTGTTTCTCACCAGACTTTTCTCTCATTTCTCCTCTGCCAGCTGCTCTGCCAGCTCTTTAATACCATTCATCTCTTGCCCCAAACATCCGTGTTACATAATCACAATCTCACAGTAGCTCTCGCTCTGAAAAGGCACTAATAACAGAGAGCAAGTTTCTGCGCAACAGTGCTGAGGGAAGTGCCTCTATGCTTTAATGACACAAGAACAACTCCTTGTCAGGAAACATTTGAATTCAAATACATTTTTGACCTTGTCTTTCTCTCTGATGCACGCAGCTCTTAGCGTTGCCTGCAGCAACAGTATGACACCATTTGAGATAATAATTATCTTTTTATAAAGCAGCATTTGGACAACTGAGTTTTGCCCTGAGAGTCTATCATGTGCCAACATCCTAAGTGGGAAAATGTATTAAAAGCAACACAAACATAGGTACTAAAACCTGCCTACTAGCACCTCTAAAGCTCACAAATTAACACATCATATTTCTTTTATTAAATCACTACAAAAACTGAAGTATAAAAATGACAATTTGGCATTTTACTGGCAAAAACAAAAACAAGATAGGAGTTATTTAGAGGTGCTTGTAGGTGGATTTTGTTACCTTTGGACAGAGTCTGGCTAGCTATTTCCCCATTGTAGTCTTTGAGCTAAGTTAAGCTAACCTGCTGAATGCTGTAGCCCTTTAACAAGAGACTGAGTGGTGAAGAAGAGTGGTGTCATCAACTCTTTGGAAGAAAGCAAACTATTGCTTTAATGCAAGGAATTTTGTGGGTTGGGTTTAAATTTCACATATGTGTTTATGTGTGTAATAGTGTTGCACAGGCCCCACATGTTAATTGAAAAGGCTCGAATGATATGTTTAAATCAATAGCAATCATCTCTGTGCTGCACCTTTCAAAGATATATTTTTGTAAAAAAAAAAAAAAGCTGCCTGTGGATAAGATCTTTGCACTGGGAAAACAGCTGTCAGTGCTTGGAATCACGCAGAGTTGTACAATGTGTGTTTTTCCTGCTACCTTGGAGTTATGGCAGCTTGGTTAAGGTGTTTCTTCTGTTGCTGTGTCCTTCACAGGTCCCCGGTGGCTCCGACTAAAATGTTTCTGCAGGTTTGTGTTGTGAATAACTACAGAGTTACCAATAACATGTCAGAAGCTATGGTCGGACCCACCTATCACTTCAGCTAATGGTCTGCTCATTATAATGATAGAGCAATAACATGGGAAGATGGGGGAAAATGGAAAATACTGAGTAGGATGATAATAATGATAAGGAGAAAACAACAGGGATTGAAAAGGTCATACACTGACCACTGAATTTTCTGTTGCCATGGTTGTGGCAACAGAAAATTAGGTTAAGTTAAACTCTAATACTGAAGACTAAAATCACATTTGTTTGGTTCCCCCAATTTATTTTTTAAGATTTTAGGTTGTTTTATGTCTTACGTTATGGGACATCCTAATCAAGAGGTTGGCTTTCATCTTCACCTGAGCGCACAGGAGACATGGGTATAAATTCCGATACATAAAATTGACTAAGATGTCAAAATGGGATGTCCATACTTCTGTATATTGAAGGAGATTCCCTGTGTATGAAGAGCAAAGGGAACATGAAGCACCCACCAAAGCCTCATACAGTCATCTACTGTATGACAATATGTTTTCTTCCAGTGGTAATCGGCCATTTATGGCTTCCACAGGAGAAGTCAAGCACCCAATATGGAAGGTGTTCAAGTGGGTAGAGTTGTGAGAACACTGTTGCAAGGCAACCATAACGGTCCAAAGATTCCTACTTGTTCTTGACAGCAAGATGTCAATGACCAACGATTAAAGGAATGAATGCATGTAAATGATTACATTCATGTTGTTGCCTGTGCCTTTCCAGTTTTGTTAATAAAAACATTAATATTCATGTCTTGAAGGAGACAATTCAGCTGGTGAGCAGGTCATTCTCTTTCAAATGGGATATGCGAAAGCAAATGAGGAAAGAGAAACCACACATTTGAGAACATTGAACCACAACCTGGTTATGCTGGTTTAAAAAGGAAACAACAGCGCTGTCAAAATACAAAAGGTGATGGTAACAATGCCAACATGTCCCCTGAGCACGTAACATCTCTACACTGTGTTGAAGCAGGTGTGAAAGAGGGTGCATGTGAAACCACATTTGTGACAAAAACTGTGCGTGTTGTCACTTATCTTACCTATCATGGGGGATTCAATGAAGCTCCAGGTGTTGTTCTGCGGTACATAAGACTGGAGGACACCCGCCGAGCGTCCAGCCTCGTTCACACCTCCAAACACATAGACCTTTCCTCCGCAAACTGTGGCCGCCGCAGAATGGACCGGTTTAGGAAGAGGAGAAACCGTCTCCCACTGGTTGGTGATCGTGTCGTACCTGGAGTGAAGAAAGGGAAACGTTTCACATTTTTTGTACACCAATTACTTCAACCTTGGGATGAATGAGGATCAAAAACCAAGGCAAGAGAAACAAGATGAGATCAGACTTGACTGATAAGTCATGACCCCACTTCCGTTAAATGGATCCACAATGGGGAGTCTCGAAATTTCTTATGATACCTCTAATGATTCAAAAATGACTCTAACACTCTGCAGTTAGTCATTTGCACCCACACCAATAGTACACAGAAACACTGTGATTTTTAAGTTTCCGACTGCTCTGAATTCATTGTGAAATGCTGGTTTTGGCTGCAGGGCTGACAGATATAATTAGCAGAATGCCTACACCACCAGGAAAGATGAAAAAGACCAACCATTACGTACAATGACAGCAATTAAAGCAATTACACAAAGCAACATATGTTGGGAGCTACAAGCCATTAGTCTCTAGAGTTAGGCTGCGTGTCAGCACTGAGCTTTGGACCTTTTCTCACTGAGCCCTCTTTGGCAGAGACTTCAACGGCGAGCCTAAAACTCAGCCGACCCAAACCGGCACAAACAGACGCAGCCAGATGAAAGGGCCTGACACAATGGGCTGCATGTGAACAAGACACTGGCTTATGGGATTGTGCCCTTGTTTGAGGTTGAGTGTGCGTTAATATGTATATTTCTTAAATTTGCATTTGTGTTTGGTGTGTGTGCTGCACGTGTGTGTGTGTGTTTCAACATGTTTTTGTGCGTGTATTCTTTGCCCTGTGGCTCCATTAGCGTGGTGTGTTAGCAGTGTAATCCCGTGTCCATGGGCCACTGATCAAAGCAGCCGCACCGACAGCCTTCCAGCTGGAGTAAGCCTCATTACAGAGCCGCAAACAGACCCAGGATCTGTGATTAAAACACACAATCATTCAGACTAAAGCAAGCCTTCTTGATCATGGTTATCTCTTTGTTATAAAAGAAAAACACCTTGTCCCCCAGGAAAACAAACCTTGCACATTAAACACTTACTGCTCAAAACGTAGACCCCCATACTGTCACTTCAAAGCTTAAAAACTTTAAAGTATGAATTTTTCACTGGGTTCAATGACCTTCATTAGTCAGTTTACCTAATGTTAGCAAGCACACAGGCGTTTACTTCCTTTTCTTTTACTTTCCCATCTGACATACCAAAGACACACAGGTGTGCAAAGACATTTCTTTCAATCTACAAATGCTTTACTCCTACAGATCACTGAAGAATGAATTTAAATGCATCCAGCTTCCTTGAGAAAGCCGTTAGATAAAGTGCAAGAGGAAATGGGTGAATTAGCCTTTGGGAATATTCTCTTTGGGGGTCTGATAATATTCCCGGCAACAGCTGCTGCGGGGATGGGTTTAAATTGACTGGCAGTCTGAGAAAGCAGTGAGACAGAAGACACTCTGGTAAAGGTGGACATAAAACACTCAGAGCGCCAATTAGCACTGTTTAAACAGGGACACAAACACCAACATCAGGTTGAGTAACTGGGCCCTGCTGAGATAGAAAGACGAACACGTGTCTCATCCTCTGGCAGATGTAATTACCCCTCGGACCACATTGGGGGAGGCTCATAAATTTAAGGGTCAGACACTGCTGAGTGAAGCTGATTGCTGGATAGACAAAAGGCCAACAGGACTACTGCAAACAGCTGGTCACGATGAGAAAAGATAAAAGAAAACAATCCTAAACACTCAATTCTGCAAACAAACAGTCTCTTTACTGTTAAAGTCAACTGGAAAATATGAAGATATCTTGCTGTTTTTCTGGCTATACTCAAATCTGTTTTAACTTTTTGTGTATTTGTGTACTTTTTTGTATTTGTGACTCAAACAGCAACAAAGTTAAAGCTGCACTAATCAATATTTTTGTACTAACAATGGACCAAATGACAACATACAATATAAAAAGGTGTCACTCATAGTTATTAAACCACTGAGAATTATCACCCAACTCTGCAGTTCTCCTCAGCTCTGTAGAGCGTCTTAGCATCTTTTAGCTCATTATTTTGATTTCGGGTCCTGCAACCACACCATTTTGGATCACTCTCAGCAATAAGGCGGCTGCTTTTAGTGAAAAGGCTAAATGCTAGTGAACATGGTGGAAGGTTTGGCTGCTACAGAGACAGATATTTCCCTCAGGAGTTTGTGGAAAACAAAAACAGAACTAAAACTAGAGTGAATATTGGACATAGATTTTTCAGGTAACCAGAAACTTGGCTCCAAATAATTGCTAAGGTTGCTCATTTACAATGAAATTATCAAATTCTGATTCTTATATTTCTAAATTCTGATAGGTGTGTCGCAATACCTCATCACATTTCTCCAACAGTCTCTCAAAGCAGTGAGAAAAGCACACACAGGCAACAAAACAGAAATCTCTAATGCGAAATTACAAATATCATTCTTACTTTGTCGGCTAAAAGCATGCTCATGTGAGACACGGCACAGCAATCATGCAGTTAAAAGGGTCAGCAGTTGTGATAAAGAGGAACACAAGCAGGTCACAAGAGACTGTGTCTTAGACAATCTCAGAGGTCACGAATCTGATTGAATTCATTACACGTGTGATTCACCATCAAGCATTTAATATGAACCGTGACATTAGGACTGACAGTAAAAAGATTCGCAGAGTGGGTGTATATGGTTCTATTATATCTCCAAGACAGAGGAGATAGAGGAAAGAGTGAGACTGAGAAAAAAACTGTGTTCATTACAAAAACAAAGAGTATATCTCTCCTTCTTTTTCCTCTGAAGCTCTCTGTCAGACAGAAAAGGCAGACAGAGCTTTTTCATTTTCACTAAGACACTGTAGGAGTTTATCCATCAACATGTTGCGCTGCATCGATTGCTTTTTAAAAAAGAGTTTATACACAAAGACTGATCACTGCATGAAGCCATGTAATCGGTTGTAGCTCCTGACAGGGCTTGTTTCATCACGCAGGGAAAATCATCTTGAAAATGCGGCTGCGGGGTTACAACAGAACAAACAATGTAGGATTGTGTTGTTTTATTGTGTTCTTTTATGTGGGGAGAGAGACAGACGGAAGACAGATAGGAAGGGTAGACAGAGACTGTGAATGAAAGAAAGAGGCCAGACTAAATTTGCCCATGAATATGTAATCTGGATAAAGAGAAACACGTTAATGCTCGCAGCATGCACTGCGACTGACATGTCAACAAATGAGAATCATAATTTGATGTCTGCCAGGTGTAAAAGCGGCCCACTCAGTGCAATTGTGTTGTTAAAAGAGTACCAGCTAACGTTTCTCTGGCCTACGTTCTCCATTGACCCGTCTGGATAAGAACCATAATGTTTGATAAGAACAGGTGAAATTGGACTGTTGCAGTGGAAATGTATAGTCACACCTGCCATGTCTGTTTGTATTGACAGCAGATGGATTTGCTGCCACCCCCCCCCCACCTGCTTGCTTGCTCTGCATAGTGCACATCCAATTACATCCAACCTTAATATACCAGTCAGCAACCTACATTTTGTGTGTGTGGTGTGTGTGTGTGTCTGTGTGTGTATGTATATATATGTATATATATATATATATATATACATACACAGTGTTGGGGAGTAACTAGTTACATGTAACGGCGTTACGTAATTAAATTACAAAATAAATGTAATTGTAATCCGTTATAGTTCCTAAGAAAAATATGTAATTAAATTACAGTTACTAAGCAAAATGTTGGTGATTACAAAGACGTTACATCCAAATATATAATCTTTCGGTAAAATTATTATTTATTCTATTTGTCCCGACAGCAGCGCCTTTCAGTGCTGGAGATTCAAAAATACTCAGAAACAGGCTCTAACTTTACTGTACAGTGTACAGTTTGTTTACCAGGTGAAAATGCTGTCAACATCAAAATGCTCGATGTATATATATTGCAGGTGAGGCTAAAAACCAGAGGAGACTGGGTCTTGAAATCAGGGCCCTTTAACACTGGAATGACATATT
>JAVQJD010037828.1:0-23436 GCA_036023655.1 Nannoperca australis | reverse complement strand
TATACACTGTTTCCTTGGGTGCAAAACCACTACAAGATTTTGTCACGATATTGCCCCCAATTAAGCCATCTCGTACAAATTTAGAAGATTGGAGCTCATGAACACACATTATCTTTTTTTATATAGAAATAGCAATAAAAGTTCAGATAAACACATCTGACATTGTGTCACACATTCCCGTAAAGCATAAAGTTTTTTGGCCCATGTTGTGGGCATGTCTACATCATTAGACTTAGTTCTTAACCACAGCTTTGTCACATCATAAAACAGATTTCATTTTCAACAGTGGGTTGTAACTGGCACAGACAAAAGATGCTGATAGCTGTGACTTGTTGAATATTAAGGTTTGTGAATATTTAAACATAACAAAACACAGTAAAACTAATTAAAGGATGGAGCTTTGGTTTGGCAACTAAAACAGCCATAGTTCAACTTTAGTTCAGGATTTAATCATGCTCAAATGAGGAAAAAAATATAAAAGTGAACTAAAACTAAAAAATGAAATGATTGAAATAAAAAATTATTATCAAATCTAAAGTTAAAACATTAGAGTAGTTAATCCAAGGTATGAGTTGAGACTTGAACCCTGGCACTGATTCCAAACATTATTCCTATATTCTTTATCTGTGCAGAGGACATAACGGAATTCATTACTACTACTTACATTACATTACATTTTACATTTAGGCATTTAGCAGACGCTTTTATCCAAAGCGACTTCCAAATAAAAGCTTTACATAAAGTGACATGACATTTTAGCCCAGCCTATCAGTTAGGGATTTTGTAGGTAGACCTGCTAACTGTCAGACTGTTCTCTGTACATTACTCAATACAGTTATTTTTTCTAACATGTCCACTTTGATAGTGTCAGTCTGAACGGCAGCATGAGTAGCAGAGAAGGATTGGCTCTAGAATTTATCTGTTTATTCAGATTTTATTTGAAACACTGCACTTTTTTTATTTCATAACTTTAGAGGAGAAGTGAGGACTGTACACATTTGTAATGACTGTTTAATGAAAGCTCCCAGTTTGATTACGAGGTTCTGTGACTCTTTAGAGATATTTTCATAAAAATGACAAGTTTCGTAGTCTTTTCTATTTGCAATCCCCTCTTCTCATTTCCCTGATCAAACACCTTGAAAGATAAGCTGACTTTTAATAAATTGGCTACAAGGGAAGAGAGAGATAGAATGAAGAAGGGCGGGGAAAAAATAAAAAAGTAGAGAGGAAGAGAGAGAGAGGGAGCAATCGAGCTTGAGGCTTATTAGTTCCACCAGTTCATATCCTCCCTCTAATACCTGTGCTGTTGTATCCTTTGCATCTTAAACAGGGCTGTTTGCTTTGGGATAAAACTTGGGTATTGCTTGATCATGCAGACAAAAAAGCTCACACATATGCACACAGTTGGGTAATGTGATGTGTGAACATGTATGAGTGCGTGTTTGTCTTGCAGCAGGTGGTCTTAGCAGGAGGGGTAAGAAAGGAAGGGGAGAAAGTAAATTAAAGAGAGGAAAAGTCAGAAATGTTGTGTGTGTGTGTGTGTGTGTATACCAGCCTGCACAAGAAAAAAGATAGAACAGTGTGTGATGGAAATGGAGTGCAAAAGCAAGAGAGAGGGACTGCAAGAGACACAAAAAGGTAGGGGCGGGATTGAGAGAGAGAGAGACCACTTGATAAAGTTTCCACCTAGAGTGTGAATGGAATCACAATGACTCCATTATGGGAGGGGAGAGTGTGTCAAGGACATCACACAAGGGAGCTGGGACCAAACCTTCAGCAGGGAACGGCCAGGCAAAGAGAGAGGGGAGGATGTGAGCAGGTGTGACATTAATGACTGATTCCTGAGTAGATTTCTCTTTTTGTATGCATGACTTTTCCACTTAACTATCGGGTTAGACATATACTTAATTCACTTTTCTCCCTCACACATTCAAGTGTAGTGAAGGCATTGATCAGACATCAGAGCGGCTCATGGTGAAATCAGATCGACTTCCATCACGCATGAAAATGGAGCACAATCAGGGCTGTATGCATTAAATTAAAGGTGGCTTAAGAGATGACGGTGTAAGTTTGAACAGAGAGCGCGGGCGAGAAGAAGACAGAACTGAATATTATGTCAAGTAAGGCTAATTAACACAGAACAGCAAAGCCTGGCCAACTCCTCGAGAGGGATAACCTGACGCCAGGAGACGAGAGCTTTACAAAAAAATCTCTGTGTGGGTACGATTTGTGCTTGTTTGTGCGTACACAAACCTGGTCTGTATTAACATTCTGCCCTTGGTGCTAAATGACCCAGCACATAATTACAAACTCCAAAATCCAGATGGCAAACAGAAGATGCATTTCTAATTTCTCTTCTGCAGTTAACAGGTGGTACATAGAAAGACTGTACAGCAGATATAGAAAATAGAAATTACAATTTCATCAATATACAGTGAGTCAGCTGTAACTATTAAAATACAAGTAAATACAAGTGGAAAACTTGTTGTTAAAGCTAACAAATAGTTAGCTAAACGTAATGGATAATTTTTTTATCCATCCATCCATTTAATTTAACCTAAAAGTAATGATAAAGTGTTGATATGGTTAGTAAAGTACAGGATACATTTTGAAATAGATAAAAGTAATGAATAAATTGTTGAAATGTTAGCTATTAGATAAGATAGGAAAAAGTTTATAGAGAAATGGTTAAAATGCTCCTCCGACTCTACTAATAGTTTTTCAAATACCCAAACACTGTAACCTTTAAATAATTAAGTGTTAAACAACAGTTCAAAATAATTTCAATGTGTCGATGTAGGGGTTCATCTTCCAGTACTCTGGGCGTTAATTTGACAAAAATGTCAGCAAACCACAGTTTGTTTTTTTAAAACACAACCAAAAAATGGACAAGAGAAGCAGCCATTTCACTATTTTCTTGCCTTTTCAGTGAAAGCATACTTGATGGACAAGAGCAGCGTTTTGCAACAGCAAGTCCACATCAGTGTAATGATTCGGGATTTTGAAGCATTTACAGTCACAGCAAACAATCATGTTCCCACTCAGAAAAAATGCATAGGGGCGCTAACCGGCCATCAATCTATCACTGGTGTGCATCTGGGAGAAATACGCAACATGCAGTGCTGACAGTTAAGCACTTGTACAGGCAATAAAACACAGCTCTCTGAGGTATGGCAACTATGGACATCTGAAATGGATTTAAAATAGCCAATAAAAATAGATCAAGGTGGTGAGGGAAGTATATGATGGGGTGAAAGTCAAAGATGAAAAAAATGTGTGTGTGTGTGTTTGCAACAAAGATGCAAGAAAAGTGTGTGTGAGCGAGACAGAAGGCATGTAGAAGTTTATTTTAAAGTCTGTTTGGCATTGTCTCGTGCATTCCCTCTCCTGTTTTGTGTGCATGTGTGTGTCTCATTATGTTGTACTCTTGTGTGTTCTCTAATCGCACTTCAACCTTGTAAGAACCCAGTTTTCTGTGGTCAGCTCTGAATTACCTGCTCCACCCACAGGTCCTCATATGTAAATGACAGAAGAGGTAATTCGTCTGTGTCCTCTAAAATGACCCATCAAACGATCACAAACACACTGCCTGTGAACATAATCACCATTGATGTGTGATGGGTCATCTAGGGGTTTTGCATGACAGTACTTCCACAAGGACAATCTGCACAATCACAACAGGTCCATGTCGTGGAAAATGTAAACGTGGTTGTTTTCAGCATGTGTGATGTCTTTTTTTTTGCAATACTCATCTACATTTATCCACCTTGCATCTCCTAGCATCATTGTCTTCATCCCTCCATCCACTTCTGATTAAAAATAATCATCACCATGTGTGATCCATCTGTTGTTGCGCAAACATCAAATGAGTGATATCTGCCAAAATCATTTGGCGAGACATCACCTTCAGCTGAGAGGGTGAGCTGGAAGCTGAGAGTGAGCTGAGGCTGTCACAGCAGATGCTTTCAGGCAGTCCAGCCTGTAATCATCGTCCTCCCTCTCTGTCCTTACATTCCTATTCCTGCACATCTGCTCCGTCTGGTCTTCTTCCAGGCTCTTCCTTCCATCCTGCCCTTTATCCACTCCTCTCTCCACCCCTCTGTCCCACCCTTGCCTTACTAAACCTATTAGCTGTGGTACACACACACACACACACACACACACACACACACACACACACACTGCTTGGTTATGTAAAGTCCATGGTTTAAAAACTGTATTGAGACTGTAGACTAGAGCGAGAGCTGTGGCAATAATGTGGTATCCTCCCTAGAGCAACTATCCTCTGTCTAATAGGGTTATAAATAGTCACGATATTACTCCCCTGTTCATACAAGTATCTCCTGCCATGCAGTCAGCTAGACTTCTGATAGGATCATAGGAAAAGAGAGGATTTTGAACAACAATAATTCATGGAAACCAATGAGATGTTTAAACAATTTTCTGAAGGCATGAGCATGGAAGGACACCTCATTAACCAGACAAATAGATGTTCACACACATAGACACATGCAATCTCAAGCGAGCTTTGGTCTTTATGTAAAGGATCCTGCCAATGGTTTTGCATGTTTTACCATGCTGAATTAACGGCCTCTTCTACCCTTACTATGCTTGTAGCTTGTAACAGTTATGCAGCAAGCTAACACACATTCAGTAAAAGGTTGAATATAACGGTTGGCCTCTGAAGATTTAGCTCGAAGCAGTTGTAAAAACATTATTGGACAATAAATTCAAGGACTATACACTGGACTCGCATTGTAAAGTGATTGCACAAAACAGCTGGTGGAAGGATACGGCCACTGTAACCATAGCAACAAATGCTAAAACACAGTGTAACAGTAGCACATGTAGAGAAGTAATTCAGTTGGTAAACTAACAGATAATTCTTTCAAAGGTTACCTATTCTTGCTTTAAAGGATACTGATACTTTTGCTAAACAGCAGCTAATGTGGCCACAAGTGAAGAACTAGACTCATTGATATCAGTTGCATGGGATATCCATTAAGAGTTTGCTAAAATTAGCTAGCATTAGCCATCACAAGCTACTGGCTACAAGAACGGCTGGAGCAGCAAAAGTGTTTTTTATTGCTTGTGAATTCAAATGTTTTGAGAAAAAGAATGTGCTATTAATTCATCCAAAAGTGAAACTGACTTCAGATGAGATTCTTTGTTTTATCACTTTTAGCCCATCGTGCAGGTGTGCTCAGTAAGCACTCAACCTACAGATATTAAGACCAGGAACGTTATTACTGCTATGCATCATTTTATTATTTAATATTAATGTCCTTCAAGCTTTTTCAGCAGTATATAAATAAATAAATCAAACATATAAAGGATGTAGCTCTGTTTTGTGTTGGTGTGGTTTGCAGGTGTGTCACACTTATACCTGCCCCGAACAAATGGACTTTTGACTGTAGCTAACTGTGGTTATGTATATTAAAGAGCAAATCATCCATCACAATCACACTATTACCACCAATGTTTAGGACATAAAATTGTGTGTGTAGTTCAAAAACACTATCATGATGTGTTTAAACTCACTCAGTCCCTTCCTTTCTTCTCTTTTGTTTCAGAAACCCTGACAAAGGCCTTCAGTTCCTGATTTCACGAGGCTTCATCCCAGACACACCCATTGGCGTGGCCCACTTCCTGCTACAGAGGAAGGGCCTCAGCAGACAGATGATAGGAGAGTTCCTCGGCAACAGCAAGAAGCCCTTCAACAGAGATGTCCTAGAGTGAGTAGCAGACATTGTTTCCTAAAATCGCTTGAGAATAATTCACTTCTCCTCATAAAGTGTCTCTCCTTGGTAATCTCTTCAATTTAGGGGTGAGCAGGGGTCAGGGTCAACTACAGGACTAGACTGGAGGAAGATCCTCAGCTTCATTAGTTACAATATAGTGTGCAAGACGTGTTGATACCTGAGCCAACTGTGCACAGGCTTATACATTTTTCAACTTTATCTTGGGGTCAGATGATTCCTGAAATCTAAATGTAGAACCTAAATTATTACTTCAGTATCTGGTTATGTGAAGCTGTTATTTGTGCAGACACTGACATTTCATTATGTTTTTCATCCGAGTAAACAAACTGAAAACAAGCTGAAATTGAAGTGTCAGGATCCAACAAATAAGCCCTCATCTGAGTCTGAGATTGTAAATGTAGGTTGATTTGCAAGACAGAATTATAGAAGTTGGATTGCAAGCTGATAAGACAAAAATAAAATAAAAACCCATTACTGTCCTTTTTTATTTTCCAGCTTCTTTTTATCACATTAATATCAAAACGCAGTTGCTGTTGTGTATTGGCATTATTCTATCAGAAGTAAGAAAGAGCATAGACGAATTTAGCTGTCATCCCATAATGTAAATCTGGAACTACCAGAGAGATGTTTGAGATATCCTGGATTTGAATCCTTAGTATGGGATTAAAACGCTGAATCATACAACCCCAGTAATGCAAATAATACCATCTTTTTCTTGGACCGTCCAGCCCAAGCCCAGATTTCTGTCCAGTCTGGTCTTTACAGCAAAATAAGAATAAAAAACAGATGAACCCAGTGGGTTTAGAGAACAAGGACAGATGCCTTCTTCTTGTATTACTCATCAAATAAATGTGTAGACACTAACACACACGACTCATGTGTTGCTCAAGTGTCACTCCAGGTCATTAACCTGATTGACATTATGTGCATTTAATCCACAGAGGTGTTTTTTGCCCCTCTCTCTTTTCTACATTTATTTCTATCTTTCAACATCTTCCTCACTCCGTAAATGCCTTTTTGATTCTATTACACTCTCCCATTCACCAATTACCTCACAATTTGCATATCTACCGGAGGAGATACAGCAGATCTTCCTTTTATCCTCCTTTTATAAGTTATCAAACCAAGAACACACTTTGCAAAGGTCAGACATACAAGACACAGCACTCTACCAAGTTGTTCACCCCAGGTTACCTTCATCTAATATCCATATTTTCTTAAATGGACGCCATCATGGTTCCAAATACACTAATAACAGGATTATGCTTTTAAGGCTTCAAACTCCAATTCACAGTGCAGATATAGTCGGCACAGGTGACATTGGGTTGTATAGATGTATATATTCCCTATTTTCCTACAGAGCAGTCATACAGCCGGACTCTTGAGTGGAAGTGATGTTGAAGAGGAACATGATAGGAGACTGCAAAGTGTGTGAGGGCACTTTCGATAAAGTGTAGTCACAGGAGAGCGGGTGAGGGATTGCCGTCTAATGTGAAAATCACTCATGGTGATTTACTGAGCCTGAATGTGTGTGTGTGTGTGTGTGTGTAAGGAGAGTGTGAATGCACATGTGTCTATATTGGTGTTTTGTTGTTTCCTTTTCTCCTTATCAAGCTAATTCTCTTCCCTCTCTTCTCATTTCTTCAAGCATAAACAACAATAGTTAAAACGTCTGAAGTCAATTAAGCCAAATTGTGGTTATAGATTCGGGTTCCAAGAAATGCGGACCCCCAAGGACTCATTTACTTATAATGTAGTGTACTTGTTTAGCAGGAAAAATGAGATCCGTTTTCAGATCTGATGTCATCTACTCATTGGCTGCTCAAAATATGGTTCCATCTGGCCTGCCGTTTCTTTTTATTTGCATTATATGTGTGTGTGTGTGTGTGTGTGTACCTGCCTCACAGCCTTGTAAACATACAATTTAAGCCTTGCTATGAAGACAGATGATTCTATTTCCCTGCCAGACACTGTACACAGTTCAACAAAGTTTATGCATGATAACAGTATGTGTGTATACATGCACGTGTGTTTCGCCCGTGCCCCTGTTATTATGTTTGAGTGTGTATGGGAAAGAGATGGTGGGGGGAGTAGAAGGCTGATGTACTTAGGCTAGAGAGCATCTCGTCTGACGTTACATAAACAAGTAGTGACAGCCGAGGAAGAAGGGAGCGAGGGGTGGTGGAGCGAAGAAGTGAGTCATGAAGAGGGCGATCAGAGAGGCTCGAGAGTCAAGAGAGTTGATCAAGAGGAGGATCAAGTCTGAATCACTGGGTACTATAAGCTTTACCTTTATAAGCATTGTGCTGAAAAAAATGCTCTTCAAATGTAATGACTAGTAGAAAATAATACTCAGTTTAGAGTTTTAGAGTTATTAAGTGACATTCTGCATTAATGCAGCGTTTAGCACATTGCCTCACAACAAGAAGGTCTTGGGACATTTGTGTAATCCACCAGCTTTGCTTGGGTCTTTCTGTGTGGAGTGTGTGTGTGTGTGTGTGTGTTTCCTGTGAGTGTTCTGGTTACTTAGTAGTAGTAGCTGTAGGAGAAGTACAGTAGTAGTGATTGTAGTAGTAGTAGTAGTAGTAGTTGAAGTAGTGCTAGGTGTAGTTCTAATGTGAGTGGTGGTAGTACTAAATGAAATAGTACACAGTTCATGGTATTCCTACTGTGAGCAGGTTTTGCAGGGATCTCATGATGTAGTACCGCGGCACCAGGCATTACTGTAGACTCAGCTATCTGACTCTTTTCTGCTGGAGCAGCATGTGTCACAGTCAAGTACTCACCTCATTAACTCGCTTTGTTCACAGTAATCCATCTTCACGTAGTGTGTGTGTACTACGTGCATGTACCCCAGTGTTTCTTATAGTACAACAAACAGAAGATCAGAAGCAGGAGGCTATGTCTTGACACTGCTAGGCTACATATTGTATGTTTTATGAATTTTGAGATCCACAGCACCATGTTTCTTTTGAATATTCCCGTCGATAGGCCGTTAGTAACAGACACAAGAAGTTTATCTTGAATTGTTGTGGATAGGTTGGAAGTAAACCACATGGAAGACTGTGTGTAAAAAAAGAGACTTTAATTTCATAGTTCATTTATCATTCCACTTTGTACCTCGACAGAACATCTCACATCAAAGCAGAGAAAACTTTGAAACCTCCCAACTCGTTTCCAAAGTCACCTTTCCCTTCAAAACCTAATTTCACCTCCAAATCGCCCACGTCGTATTTATCCTCCCCAAACTCATTGGGCAGGATATTTTGATTTTTTAATTAAAGGCATTAAGCTAGGGTTGTCAGGTAATAGGAGGATTTTCTGCTCGGAGGGATTGTATGCGTGTACGTGTGCATGTGTCTCTTGGCAGCTGTGGCACAGAGAAGATTGCCGATCCCAGTCTTATCCCTGGTGTCTGTGCATGGCTAATACCAGCAGTAAGCAGAGTGGTGCTGTGAGCAGGTAGCAGATGAGTGGACGTCTACATATTTTATCTTGGTTGTACATCCACAGATCCACCCATTCCATCAGCGAAGGGGCAGCCACTTCCATCACGTTGATATAGTGCTATAAGTTCAGCTATAAAATGCAATGTATTTTCTTCCTTTCCCCCGCTTTTGCTCTTTCCATATCTCATCTCTTCCCCAATGTGCTCAACAGTTGTGTGGTGGATGAGATGGACTTCTCAGGCATGGAGCTAGATGAAGCACTGAGAAAGTTTCAGGCCCACATTCGTGTGCAGGGAGAAGCCCAGAAGGTGGAACGTCTTATCGAGGCCTTCAGGTAATTATAAAAGCAATGTGTGTGAAAGTCTGTGTTTATCTTGCAGCATTCTCGTTGGTGTTAAAGGTTAGGTTAGGTTAAGTTATCCTTTTTTAGAATAAATCTAAAATACATGTCTTGTTGTTGCGGTGTGCATGATGTATCAAAAACAAGGGTTAGTATGATGGTTTCTTTTTTTTTCTTACTTTTCAAAACCAAAAAGTTTACACTCCAGCAACCCCAGCGAAACTCACCATTTCAAGTCAAATTTTTCAACTAACTCATGAAGCTAACGTTAGTTTAATTAATCAGATAGCTACAGCTGATAAAATCTGCTAGTAAGAGTTGTTGCCAGCTATGAATAAAAAGGAAGTGGTAAACCTGCCACTATTATCATTGTAAACTAGAAGGGAAAGTTTAACAGCTGAATGGTCCGTCGCTAGTGAACAGACCATTTACGACAAATGTATTATTCAGAAACATTGTTGTGCAGACAGAACAGCTGCTTTGAAGGAGCTGGATATGAATATGTATCATCTTGTAGGTTATGCTAAATATTCCTCATTAGACCTAGTGGTGTCATTTATTTTCTACTGTAATGTAACTCTGCGTATGTTGATATTTGAGGGGGTGTAAAAAGTGAAATTAAATACTGTCACTGAAGAATTACCTCTGGGCCAAAGTTATCTGGCAGTGCTTTAAGATGCAATTCACAGGTTTTCTTGATCATGAAATATGCCTACATCAACTTTTGAAGGCGTGCTGAAGGGTACAAATGTGAATTTGTGATTTGTTTTCGTAAGATGTGAGCTTAGGCTTCATTTATTATTCTTATTATTTTTGCCTTACAGCTGTGCTGGACAAATATTCAAAGAGTGAACAGGAAAACAAGCTAGTATGACTAAATATAAATCAGACAAAATCGATAGCCATGCAAACAAAAAGAGACATGTGTACACATAAACTTCACCACTGGAGTTTCTGAACTGTCCACGTACGTGAACATACATACTCATGAATCTTGATAACACACGTGTGATCTCAGCAGTCGAGTCACACTGCCTCACCTCACCAAACACACACGCTTTCGTCTTTCCTTTCTGCTCCACTTCAATAAAATTTTGACAATGAAGCCCCCATCTGAATAGCCAGGCACCATGTAATTTCTGGCTGCAATTTGCAGTGCAGCTGCTGCACTGTGTGTTAATGCTAACTGTTTGTCGTAGCTCCTCTGGAGTAACAACCACCTGTCACAGTTGTCGAGGTGCCCAATGAGGAGAAAAGCGGCGGCATTGTCATAGTCAATGGGCAGAGAGGTTGGCACTGGTAATGTTTGAACATAAGGCTGGCTCTGCGTGTTATCAGGAGCGAGAGAGATGGGAGATGACGGTAGGGGGGTGGGGGGTGGGGGTGAGGAGACATGAACTAGGAAAAGGAAGGAAGGAAGGAAGGGGGAGAAAAGGAGAGAGAGGGAGGAAGGTTTATAAATAACCAGCGTTGCGTAACTGCCACTGCCTCTCTGTGCCTGCCTCCCCTGCTCCTGGGCTTTGATATGCCTACACACACACACACACACACACACACAGAGAGAGAGAGAGAGAGAGAGAGAGAGAGAGAGAGAAATCTCCGAAGTAAGTGAAGGGGATTTGAAGCAGCAGTGAAAACGAGTGAGGGGAAAAGTGAAAAGCAGCCAGCATCCTCAGTATCTGCTGCGTCAGTGTGCTAATGAATGAGCAGATATGAGCCAGCTCCCAATGCTGCAGATTTATATTTCCATGCCTGCATTACAGTGTAGTATCCAGACCCACTTATTTACTCACCCTGCAGTCACATACAATTGCTGTATTTTCTATTATGGTTATTACAGATAAAGATTGGGCAACGTGTATAATCTTGCACCAAAATCCATTCTCTCAGAGCACATAATGACTGTTCAATTGCACCATGTTTAGCAATGTGTAACAAAAGCAAAATTGGTTTGTAAGACAGCAGCAAATAACGAATATGAAGAAATCCATGTCAGTGAGCAGCATCGTGAGCCATTTTACCCTCTCGTTTTTCGCTTTTGATTAGTCATTTTTCCACGTGCAGAGTAAGAGCACACTTAGATGGAAGCAGCACAAATTGAGTTTTTTTTCCACAGTGTGGTGCAACAGTACATTAAAATTTATAGACAAGCACTTAATTACTGGTTTCTGTGGAGTCACGGCTTTCAGACACGGAGATGTGAATAAGCACGTGTGTGCAGCCCTGTTATTACTATGCTAAAACAAACACTGCATGATGACGAACACACATGAAAGCACTGGTGCTTGATGTACAGACACAAGTGGGAGGGACACAATAAAGTCAGAGATTCTTCACCAAAAAAAGTGTACAAAGTATATACATGTTTTCTTAATTTATATAAATGTATTTCATCTAGCAAATCATAAATTCTGGTTAAAGTGTTTATCATACTTTCCATAATGTTAGTATACACATAACTTTCTGCATTATAATGTACTAACCCAACAATCACCTACAATTTCCTTTATAAAGATACAATTGTATCCTTTATGTATACAAGCAGCATACAACCACAACAACCTCCACTAAGAAAGTAGTTTGTATGTGTTGCCTGGGGAAATCTAGGGCAAAAAAGTCTGCAAATCATTCTCTAATGTAAGTTTAAATCCACTAAGCAAGCAACAATACAGTAACAGAAGGCGACTCAGATGAGACATAAAAACCGGCACATGCACAAAAACAAACTTGGTTTTCTTTTTGATAAGCAGTGTTGGAAAGTGCATTAAAAACTGTATGTGTGTGACAAGGTATGACCGTACTGTATGTGTGTGTGTCTTAACGCAATCCCACAGAGACATTAGATTCCAATCATGTGGCTCAGTGGGTTTGCAAAACGGTGCTACAGCCCCAGTGTGGAAATGACTGATTAAAGTAACGATTACAATACACACTCCAACACAGAGCCCACAGGGCCCCCCCCCCCACACACACACACCTTCTCATTCTCCTTTTACTCTGTATATTGCAGTCAGACACACAGAAGATGTTGTACTATTGTATTATTCATCCCCTATCCAGGATGTATCCATGCACTTCACAGAAACAGAGTAACGATTTATCTCTCTCCTCTGGGCGCTTCTTTGTAAAACACACACACACACACACACACACACGAGTATGCAAACACACAAAGTAGGTGTCTACAAATCTTTGAGATTCATGGTTTCCATAAGCACACAACGCAGAGGCATTTCCATTCTCCACCTCTTCTATATAAGGGTGTTTTTTGGGAAGTACATCAAACTGAGCAAGACCTCTGTCGCGTTATTTTGCAGAAAAGTGCCTAGGTAAGGGATTTCATATTTCAAACTTCATATTTCTTCTCTGGGGCACAGTAACAACCTACATAAATCCAGCAACCAGGCCCATAAATGTTGGAGAATGTTTAAGTATGGCTAAGGGCTTAGTGGACTCACACAAGATAAAGTCAGAACACAGACACATTCACCCACACACCCTACATTTCCTGCGTAATCCATGTGACTATCCAATCCAGTCGGACGAGGTTTCAGCAGAGGGCCCACCGCGAGGTCCATTGTTGCTGGGGGGCAGCAAACTGCTTCAGCTGAAGCCGTAAGCGAAATTAAAGCCATAACTCGCATTTGAGTGTTACACTCTGATGCTCAGCTTGTGTCAGGGCATTTATGAGCATGTAGCGTGTTGAAGGATGACTTTAGTGACTAAGCATAACTTAGCATCTGTGTCTTTTCTCCCATCTGCTTTACATTCCTACCTGTCCCATATATTTTTCTAATTCATCTCTCTCTTTGTGCTTATCATCCCCTCTATCTGACCTCACGTATTCTTTTAAAAATCCTGTTTTCCCGTTCCTCCCTATCTGTCATTCTCCTGTTTGTGTGACACACATCTATTACTACACGCATTCATCCCTTTCCTTTCTCTCTTTTGCCTCATACACCATCCCTTCTTACATAAATATAAATCTTGTTTCTCTTCCTTCTACCATTTATTTTCCTCTGAGTTTTTACCTTCGTCTTTCTCTACCTTCTTTACACCAACAGTCAGCGCTACTGCATGTGTAACCCCGACGTGGTGCAGCAGTTTCACAACCCAGACACCATTTTCATCCTGGCCTTCGCCATCATCCTGCTCAACACTGACATGTACAGTCCCAACATCAAGCCCGACCGCAAAATGTTGTTGGAGGACTTCATACGCAATCTAAGAGGTAAGCGGGCACATTAAGCTGAGTTAAAGTGACATTAATTAGTTGACATAATTTGCTCAAGTAATGTAGGTTGGTTTTTAGGTGTATATATGTGTATGTTTGTCACTTGAGGAGGTTTTCAGTGGAGTATGAGCTTTATGCAAGCTCATGCTCATAGTTTGTTGGCTCAGAAAACATCTTTCTCGCTTATACATGTATGTACAACTGAGAAGGAAGAGAATGGGAATAGTTTTGCAGGTATTTGGTTATACCGACTGGCCAGACGTTGCCATGCATAGAGCCGTGCCGCTAGCATGGCAAGAAATATGGTAAACAACTGATTTATTTATGCTAATAGAATACCACCAAAAACTGGAATACGCCACCACAGACGGGAAGAAAATTGAAAGACCCAAGAATTTTCAATTTACTCTAATATCATTAATACTCAGTAATCCTCCAATATGTTTCTTAAATATCTCCTGTTGGGGGCTTTGAGCAAGGCGATGGAGCCCACAGATGAATCAGTGAAAGTGAGTCAGTATCCAGCAGTGTTTGGATCTGCATTCAATCAAAGCGCCCTGCATAAATATAGGTAATAAAAACGAGGTTACATTTCTATTCATGCCCGCCGTGCTTTACACATTCACAACTCATAGCGCCGCCGCCAGAAAGCACCTGTAATTCTTGTCTCCCATATGCAGACAGATGCTCATTCGCCGAGCGTTGGAGAGACAGGAGCGTCGTAGTTTTCCCTCTCCCTCTGCGCAATCAATCAGGGAACGCTGAGGTCGATGCAGAACAACTTTAATAGATTCATCCAGACTGTTCCCCACAATTAAATTAAGTTGGAAAATCAATTTTGGCATCTTATGCAAATTAAAATATGCCACTCTGTCTTGGCCTCTCTATTTGTCTTCTGTTCAGTTTACTATGTTGTCTGTCTCTCTTATCTTGTTTTTTCCCGGTCAGAATATTATTTTGTCTGTTTATTCATCCTTCTGTCCTTGTTAATATTCTCTATGTTTCTCACTCTTCTTTTCTCCTCACTCATGTTTTTCATACACACTGACGGAAGAATAGCTTACCCAACTAATTGGCTGAGGTGAAATGCAATTATGCACCAGAAACCAATAGTAATGAAGAACCGTAGAACATTCATTATCTCAATTAAAACAGGCCGTCTGTGTCAAAGCTATTCCACAATGGGCCAACACAATATAAACCAGCTTTCAGTAGAAATGAATCCAGTATGTCAGTTTGAAAATTGTAGTGTCTCTGTTATTGGATACTTTTGTTGTAGCCACGATTCCCCTGTAGCTGAGCCATGGCTCTTCTCTTTCCCTGTCTCCTCTCAAGTGTTGCCTTGTCAGAAGGCCTGTTGATGAACAGCAGCCCCCCCATAAGGACTTAAAGTGAAGTGAACTCTGTAAATCTTAGACCACCCTCTCTAAAATCTTCAGCCATGCTAGCAGCTCTGTGGACTGTACTTGGGCGCTGCAATGCGTTGATCTCCTGGTGGTGCTAGAGCAAGTCATTAGGATTCATCCTCTTAGCACCATGGTATCTGTAGCAAAATGCATAGCAATCCATTCAATGGATGTTTTGGCATGTTACTAAAGACCAAAAATGTCAACCTGCTGGTGGCACTAGAGGTTAAGTTGGAGAATCAAAGTCAGTAGGATTCATTCTCTAGGGACCATGAATGTCCGTACAAACGTTCACATTAATCCATTTAAAAGTTGAGATATTTCTGGACCAAAGTGGTGGAATCAACCATAATTGTCATGCAAAGAGCATGGCTAAATAAGAAGCAGTGAAGTTGTGAGGAGTGTAAGGGAAGTGGGAGAAGTGGCAGAAAAACAGATAAAAGAGACGTTCTGGATTAAAAAAAAAGTAATTTATTAATCTGACACTTTACACACATTTCCCCCTGGACATCTCCTCCTCTCCCTTTGACTCCATAATGTGCAGTGATGTCTCAGCGGTGTCCCAGGGTGCCTCACTGTCAACGACTTCACTTGTGGCGCCTTCATTTTCCACAAACACATCCTGCTCCATTGAAAACTCAGTGTACCACACAGCTGTGCAGATATAACTGGGAGGGCATCTCGAGGGCACCTCTCAGCCTAATGACATGCAGCTCTACCTGTGTCGAAATGCCTCGGCCTTGAACTGCACTGTGTTCCAGACAGAAAATCTCAGAATGAGTGAGGCGTCGTGTTAACCTTTCACTAGCCAATTAACCTCCTTTCACATGCCTTCTGCCATTACTTAATGGAGACAGTGAAAGACAGAAAGTCAAAGAAGGACAGATGAGGATACAGAGGGAAAGAGCAGTTTTTTGCTCTGAGTATTGAATTCTAGTCTCTCCTTTTTAAAACAAATATGCGTCATTACAATCTGTATACAGCCATGTGTGTAATATGTTAAACACGTATATACAAAAAATTCTGTGTCCCGCCAGAGCAGACAAACTATGGCACCTCTTCCTGTGTCAGAGGTCCATATTCCCTCTGATGGACAGAACTGACTGCTAAAATTAAAGGGCAACCACTCTGTGATGTGTGTATACTTATGTGTAAATCAGCTTATTCTCATTTTAGGAGTAGACGACGGAGCAGACATCCCCAGAGACATGGTGGTGGGAATCTATGAAAGAATACAACAGAGGGAGTTGCGCTCCAATGAAGACCACGTCACCTACGTCTCCAAAGTTGAACAGTCCATCGTTGGCATGAAAACGGTAAGGACACACAGACACACTTTATATATCAATATAATATATATTATATATATATATACACACACACATACACACACACACACACACACACACACACACTTGTGAGGACCTTCACTGACATATCCCTTAACCACAACTACAGAGTCTGTGTGTTTATGACTACAAGCATCCTTTTTTCACATTATACACAGACATTTCATTCTTTTTTTATATAAAAATATGAATTAGAGCAACTTTAACTCTAAAAACAGGTCTAAACCCTGAAACAACCCATTGAAGTAGTGAGGACCAGCTCAAATACCCTCCTCACAAAAATGTCCTTATTCTCAAGGTCTAAATTTGGTCCTACAGATAAGACACAGATAAGAAGTGCACACACACAGAAGTAACTTAAACTGATTCCCAGATAGGGTTGAGTTGATGGTACAGTGATTGTTTTCCATATAAGACAATGTTACCTTCACCACTTGTTTGATGTGGATATAAAATACAAAATAAGTTTATTACATAGTTGTGAAAATAATTTATGTTTAGCATCCCACTGTCCCTGCCTCTATTTTTCACAATACATCTTCTTATAGTCTCCTTGGCTTACCGGAACAGTAGAAGGGCAGGGTTAATCACAAAAACATGAAGACTACACACACACACACACAGACACACACACACACACACACACACACTCTTTGCCAACTTCGTGCCAAGTCACCCACTCATTTTTCAAGGCCTTATTACTATCACCTAGCCTTAGTAGCGTTAGTGGAACACATTTATTAGTCATTAAATGTCTCATCAGCAGCACGATCATTACCTCAGGTCATTACTCCAGCTACATACATCATTAACCGCTGCTATCATTAGTCTTTTTTTTTCTTTTTTTTTCTTTTTTACAGTTTAAGGTTAAAAGGCTTGGTCAGTGCACATGAGTAGCATAATGTAAGTGGTTGAACCTAACACAAGAATATCTTTAGTTAAGAGTCAACTTCAGAGATGAACACATCGACTCGTGGCTTTTGTTTTCGTTCACTGTGTGAATATTTCTGAAGGTTTTATAAATTTAAGACTTTACAAGTCTGAGACAGGAACAGAGGCAGACGTATTTAGTTTTATAATTGACTGATTACACGGATTCATGTGGGAATGTGCTGTGTGTGTGCCCACTCATAACACTGAAAGGCTTTTAAAAATGCTTCAACAGTTCAGGGAATTCAGTTTGAATCTTATCAGCACACCAAGGCCCTTCAATCCTTTATTCATGAAATATAGATAAAAGTTGCAGATCTTTTTCTCCCATAGACTCTGGAAGATAAAACTTTAAAAATATTGTCATAATAAAACAAATTCAAAATTGCATTCAGGTCCAGATTTCATAAAATTGAATCTAAGAGTTAACATCACAAGTTGTTTGGAATCTTTTGTCACGCTAGCAGCGTGGATGTCAGAAAGGCAATGTTGGTCTGTTGTTCAATTGGTTAGTTGACTTCTTTGGTCCAGACTGAAGTATTTCAACAACTATTGGATTGATTGCCATGTAATTTTGTACAAACATAATATAAGTAATATACTATGAATGCACTTTAATTCATTTTGAATTAAATCTGCATTACATCCTGTTCACTTTCCGAGTGACTCTGGAACTCGGACATTGAAAGGACTGTCACCGGTTTTCTTTCTTTTTTTTTTTTTTTGCTTGTACCTCTCAGTGATGGATGAGTAGCCATAGGATGACAGAGGGAGTGCTGTCATAGCCAAAACATTGATGGATTGTTGTGACAGGAAGTGACTGTTTCCGCCAATGGGCGAAGTCTATAAAAATATAGAGACTTAGATAAAGTTTCCTCCTCAGAAATACTAAACTACTATCTCAGCATGTGTTAAAGTCTCTGTATTGTGGATTTAAAACGTCTTATCTACTAGGCTAAGCGGGAATAGGCCGCAGGAGAGGGATTTTAATACAACTGGTTTCTCCATAATATGTTTACATGGTGTAAATATTTGATGACTTGATGGCATCCAAATAACAACTCTTCTTAAATGTGATGAAGTAGCTTTACATCCAGATGTTTTCCTCCTCACACCTTAAGTTCCTTAAAGATTTGATATGGAAAACATTTGTACAATCCGTTTTTCTTTAGTCGTACAATTAATTGCAAACTAATATATATGAGTTTGCACTGTTAATATTGGGGCAAAACAATTACTTATACTTGATACAAAGTCCAAAATGCAAAGAAATGTAACAGACAAACAATTATTTGTTTAAATTGTATGACTAAAGTCTCTCACACTGTTTCTTAATAATCCCATCAGGAAATTTGTATTTTTTTTAATAAGCAAGAGGCATTTCAAGCTAATGATGTCTTTGTGTAACATTAGTGTAATGAGAAAACAGACTGGCTGTGGCAAGCTGGGCGGGAGACTGTATACCCTGCAGTGATGAGAGATGAAGAGAGCAAGAGACAGAGGGAATGTGTGTACTCACTGCACTGCAAATAGTCCACAAGGAGGAGAGGGAATAAAAACTGGAAACGCACGCAGAGAAAACTGAACAGAGGCCGCGAACATTTATATTTTATAATGAAGAGGGGATCAACTCCAGATCAACTGACAGTCACTCAGCTGCTCTTTAGATTGAGGTGATCCAACATGGAAAGCTGGACGAGACAAGACAAGACAGGAGTGTGAATGGGCAAGAACATGATCAGCTCAGTCTCCAAAGGCATGAGCCATTTTTACAGTGTAATCTGCTTAAAAGGGGGTAAAAGAACTTAAATCCAAGAGGAGAAGCCAGGCCTCTAAAGACACAACTGCAGAAAAGAAATAAAAAATAAACCTTTACATTAAATTTCCGTGTGTAGCGTCACCACCTTTGCTAATCTGGTAATTGTGGTCCTAATTAATGTGTTAAGTCTTTTAGGTCAGTCTTCATGCCACTAGTTTGTGACAGCATACGGTGTATACTTCGGTTTAAGCTTTTAACCCCAATGAATAATGGGGCCAAAATTCATTTGCATTAAAAGTGGGAGCAGTTCCATTTCAACCCCCCCCCCCGCAGTTTTGTTTAATCTCTTTTATCCATAACATTTTTTGACAGATTTCAAAGCCTCTCAGTCACCTAATCCGTGTGGTTGAAGCTCTCCTTTTACCTGGAACCTGCTTCTCTCTGCAGGTTCTGTCCGTCCCTCACAGAAGACTGGTATGCTGTAGTCGACTCTTTGAGGTGACTGATGTCAACAAGGCCCAAAAACAGGCAGCACACCAGAGGGAAGTCTTCCTCTTCAATGATCTCATTGTGGTAAGCATACAAAAAAATTTTTGTGCAATAATTCATATTTCATTAACATATTTACAATTTCTTTCAACAAACGGTCCTAAAAAGCATGTTTTTTCCTGCTGCACAGTCGAGCTTTAAAGATGCTTATTTTGTTGTGACAGCTGCAACGCACTTCGACTGTAAGAGCCCTTTCTTTTATGTTGTTTCATAATTGAGGACTCTCCGGCTATTTCTTTTAATAATAGATGCACTCATAAGCAAAGATCTGTCCCCTACAGAGCAGCTGTAAGGGCCAGCAATAAAGCCACAGCACAGCACAGATAAGTTGTTCATTTGGTCCAAAGTCGTGTAGATGGGAGGATTAGCAAAAGGTTAAATGTTGGGCATAATAAATGTGCTCATTAGGAGTCACATAGGGGTTATCTATCCAAAGTGTTTAATTACTCTCATAATTATGTCAAAATCTTGATCTCACTCCAAGAAAACATAGCAAAAGTAAATGCAGCTTGGCTCCCCTTTTTTTTCCTGCTAGAGCATAAAAACAATTGGTAGCTGAAGAAAAAGGAGGTTAAAAGGCCTATTTTGAAGTAAGAGGCGAGAGAAGTGTATCTTCCATCACAGTGGAATACTGTTCGTTTGGCACTAAAAGTTAGCAGCGAGATATATTCCAGCGAGACATTTTCTCTTGGCAGCCACGAAAGCGGGGCAGAAATTGTCTTTGAATTTTTTTTGTACAAAATTAAGGTCTTTGAATTTGGCCCCCTGCTCTAGCAGCTTGAACGTGTCAAGATGTGTTTAAAGTGCCAATGTGATGTATTGGTTTAATACGGCTCGCCTGGTAAATTATGCCCCACAGTAGCCCTGAAAAACAGATTCGCCTCCTCCTTCTCTGTCTGTAAGGTCATTCAGTAAAAAAGCACAACATCTCTAATACATCCTGGTATAAGCTTGCCACGGTGTAGTTTTTCCATTCAAATTAGAGCACTGGCGCACAATCTCACACACACTTTGATGGTTGTCGTGTACATTAATGTTGGCTATCTGGTCTTTAAATGTATTTTAAATGATCAAATAGTTTGTTCTTTATGAGTTTTCTTTGAGATTGCTCTGTGATATGGAAATCGCAGCGATGATAAAAAAGATTTCAGAAGTGCTCAGAACACTGAACAGAATTTAATGGGCTCTCCCGTCATTCAAATGTATTACTATAACTCTGGTTCTCTCTTTTTCTGCAGATATTGAAGCTTTGTCCAAAGAAGAAGAGCTCTGCAGCCTACACTTTCTGCAAAGCTATGGGCCTACTTGGCATGCAGTTTCACCTGTTTGAAAATGAATGTAAGACAATGGTTTCAGTGCAGACAGTTGGTATGAAAAACATAAAACATCCAATGCTTTTGGACTGTTAGAAAACAGGCAAACGTGAACAAGGCGTATAGGATTTATGTCTGTATTCAAAATAGGTTTAATATTAAACTTTGATTGCTATCGGGTATGCTCCTTTTTTGTTCATCATCCTGGACTCAGTTGGCCCCATAGAAACATTGTAAAACTGATATCAGTTGCACATTTTAAAATGTTTATTATACCAACCTCTTCAGTCCGCTTGGAAAATACCAAACATACCTTGCTCAGCTAATTTTTATAACAATACCATAAAAGAAAAATGAGTTTACATATCTACATTTTGAGGCATTATCGACTCAATATTATCTTGTAAACAGTTCTTGCCATTTCTCTTTTTCCTTCCGTCTCAACAACTCATTGTTCTTTCTGTGCTCCCCAGACTACCCTCACGGCATTACCATCCTCTCTCCTTTTGGCTCAGACAAGAAGCAGGTACTTAACTTCTGCGCCCAAAGTGCTGAAGAGCTGCTTAAGTTTCTAGAAGACCTAAAGGAATCAATTGCGGAAGTGTCAGAGATGGAGCAGATACGCATCGAGTGTAAGAATCTGTGCTATGGTTTTTTCCCCTTGATAGTACAATGAAAGACATGTCCATATCACTCATGTTTGTGCCCACATTTGCCCATGTCCTCTAGGATCTTCAACACACTAATCTTATTTGGTAAAGCAAATATTATTATAATGAACAAACTGATTATGTGGGTGGAATTGGAGACTGAAGGCTACCAAATACAGAGGGAAAATCAGGGGTATTAGCGACGTAGGCCAAAATAATGTTAAAATATATACAAATAATAGTATTTGTCAACTGCTTGAGTATATGGATTTATTCAATGTGGATTTATTCAATGGGAAGCTCTTCATTCGCAGTCTTCTGGCTCGGAGACCCTCCTGTGGCAATGCTCCCAGCAACAAAAAAGGAGGGTCAACATCCTATTACATTTTGGACAAAATCAATAAAGCTCACATCTTGGGAAGTGGGAGACTACAGTGGGCTCTTGGATACATTGTGTGGAAATCAATAGGTCCTCAGATAGCACACATGAGTCAGAAGACATCCTTTACTTTGTATTATTTGCTAACTGGTAGCCAGCATGTCATTCGTGTAGGTGCAGAGTGACTTTTGCATTTTGTTTCCTTTGGTGCACTGCAGATCAAACAGACTGCAGGAGGGCAGTGAATTGGAGGTGAAAAGAGGACAGTCAGGCAATCTGAGTTGTTTGGGTCTGTGCGCATTCAAAATTCACCAAAAAATAAGACATGCGCATACTTAGACACACATGGAAAACCAGAGTATCCAGAGCCTGGCTCCTGCCAGTGGGCATCAAAGAGAGCATCCCTGCTGGGATTTGATGCAACTGCATTGCCCTTAATCGAAAGGGAGGGCCAGCAGCCTGGGGAGGGCAGGCCAAAACATATGGAGACAGGCAGAGGTTGACAGAAGGAAGTTATTTCTCTCCCTAAAGCTACTGTGCAGAAAAACACACAAACCAATACACACTTACAAATAAGAAAAAAGCACACACTTTTTCCTCTAGACGTAATATATGAACAGAACTTGGAGCGAGAATGATTGTTGGCACTTGCACCAACAAACACCACATCTTCTCTTCTCATGTGCTTTGTATTGTTGGCACATTAGCAAACATGCCTGCGGCTGGCTCACTCATGTTCGGGCTTTTCCCCCTTTGAGATAAGACGACATTTTGGTTTTGTTTATCTGGAGGAGCATTTTTTTGGTTCGTTTTTAAAGTTTATAATGAGGAAATCCATAATGGAATTCATCATTTTAATTCAGCCCTAAACAAAAAAAAGCTGTATTTCACAGATTGTTCGGTAAGAACTGCTTGAAAGAACTGATTTAAAACAAGGTGAATATTCATTTCTTTTTGGACAATGCTGTGGACAATTAGTACCAAAATACAAGTTATTATGTTAAGTTATGTTTTTGTTAAGCTTAATCTGACCCATTTTCCAGGAGATAAACTACAAAACAGGAGATTTTCTGTCATATTTTTGACACATTTGCACCTAAATGAACTGGAGGACGTTGTGTGCTTCACCCTCGAGGTCTCACCTGGCAGTTTTACGGTTTGGCATCAAAATTGGAATGCAGTGCAGCATTGGAGACAAAACAACATTTAGTCATCATGATTGGAAATGACATGCAATTACCATCAAGTGTGAAGTTTAATTAGAGTGATGGAGAGTCGTGTTTTGAGCTTAGAAAAGAGAGTGGGAGGGGAAGGCA
>JAVQJD010037825.1:0-26278 GCA_036023655.1 Nannoperca australis | reverse complement strand
CTTATCAAGAGAATTTTCACTTGTTCCATTGGCAGATTTTTTTGCTTGTTTCAAGCAAAAATAGCTTGTTTTAAATTTTTTTTACTTATTTTTGGAGTGGTCTTTTTTCCAGTGTGGTTCATTGCAACTGATAAAACAAATGGATCTCATATTGCCACAGTGCATTGTTAGCACCAGTGCTGGATGTTTGCAGGAGACAGAAAGTGTGGAGAGGGCCACTTTGTTTTGGGGAGTGCAGCACTCTGCAGCGTGTATGAGAGAGGCGGATGAGCTCATGGCTCCCCTCGGCTTATCTTTCCCATGATAGCGCGTCTCACGCTGCGTGGGCTGGACTCTGCCCTCCTCCTGGCCCAACCCGGCTATTCTCCAGCCTCAATAGCTCTGTTTGACTCCCCCAGCGGAGTCCCGAGTTGTCTGAGGGCCTGCAGCAGAGACCCTCCTCTCTCTGGGACCCTCAATCCAGTCCTCCTTTGCTCCCCTCACCCCCCACTATCAGGCCAGCGACAAAACCCCAGCACCACAGGCTGAGCGGCGGAGAAGACTAGTCGGTCCATGCCCCTCACTAAAGAGCTCCAAGACAAAGGCATAAAAAAAAGAGAAAGAAAGGAAGAATAGAAAACTCTGCTACCGGGTTGACCCAACGCTAGCCTGTTTGTCTGACAGCACGATTTATGCCTGAGATACTGCTGGAGCCAAGCTAACAGTTTACACTCAGTTCCCAAGGACAGGCCTTCAGACAGGGAGGCACAGAAAGTGCTGGAAGGGAGGCTGGTGGAGAAAGAAAGGGAGGGAGACAGAAGAGAAATAAGAAGAGAAAGCAAAGGAGGCAGGGGGAATGCAGGAAAAGGAGACAGGAAGTAACAGGAGTAGAGAAAATCGAAGACGCAGAGGGAAAGATAGGTGAGAATAAAGAAAGGAGAAGAGACATGGTGAAAGAAAGTAATGAGTGCATACGACACTGGCAGGAAAGAAAGTAAAAAGAGTCTGCTGCAATGCAAGGAAATCTTTATCTCACCTTCATTGCAACCAAGTGAAAATAATCCTTTCAGTGCAATCAACTTGTTTTAAGACATTTCTAGAAGATAGATACTTTATTGATCCCAAGGGAAATGTAGCAACCCAGTAGCTTAAATCCAAAAACACAATATACACAAGAATATAAGAGTAAGAACACAAAAACACAGCCGTGAAGTGTGACCGTCACTATGATTCAGTATGTGCTAAATGGAATAGATGCAAAAGTGATTAACAGTGCAGGTAGTGCAAATGTAAAGTGATCAAAACAAAACCTAAACTGTGCTGGAATAAACACACATTATTCTAGAAATGACAGAACTGGGCACACTGCTGCACCTGAATCAAGAACTTGATTCTGGGAAATTTGGGAAATGATATGATAGTACTTTAGGTTTTTTCAGTTGTGTTAAGAAAGAAAAAAGAATTCAAAGACTCACTGGGTACATTTCCACCTACCATTGTTATTTTGTGCATTAAATAAAGCCTAATACTAGAAATGTGAGGATACTGGTGCTGCAGACAAAGAGTTTGTGTCATGCAGCCACTCATTGTTACATGTTTCCACTCCACCATGTTGTTATTGTTGTGGATCTGGAGCCCAGATGGGGGCCCTCACTGCATGTCACCCCCTCTGCCTGTAAATTACATTTTAGTTGGGAAGCAGCAACGATATGCCGTCTTGAGTTGGCTTCAGTATAAAGGCAGTTGATGGAAAGTGGCCTCGAGCTGCAACTGTTAGAAACACACGTGACGTACCTCACTCTCCACAACCCACTATCAAACGCACCCTCCCTGCAGAAGTGTCCCATCTCTCCCTCTGCAGTCAGTGCCACTGCTGCCCTTCATCAGTACTGGCGCCTGTTCTTTCAGCTCCACCACCAGCCCAGCATCCACCTGCAGCCTCCCAGGTGGGGGTTTAAGATATTTGCTCGTGATATCTGCTGTAATAAACATGAGTTGTCTGATTGAACTCGCTTAAAGTTTGGTGCTTTCTGTTATCAACAACAAATCTCATGAAAAGACAAAAAGCAACAATGTGTTTGTCTGTTTCTCTTTTCCTACCCTGCCTGTAATAACTCGTAAAAATGTGTCACAAATATATAGTTTTATTTTTTTTAAAGAGGCTAACTCATGTCTTTAAACAGCTGGGCACTACATTTCTTTAGTAAACTCATCCAGCATCTCTTTGGGACTATTTTCCACCCCATATTTATACTCATCTGATGTACTAGTGGTTATTGGAGGCTTCAGGACAATGTATGTAGGACTGAGTCAAAATAAACTACAGCAACAAACGTGTGACATTATAATGGAGGACAGTACAACAGTGTGGCTCTCTGGCACAAAACACTGTGTCAGGCTGTAACACACACACAATGCTTGTTTTAGATACAGTCATTGTTGACAGGAAACATTGCACCACATTTTAATGGTAAGATGACTAACAATGCACAAAAAGTGTGGCGGACTAACAGGTCTAATGATTGGGAGAGGGAGGAAGTGTGAGGCACCAACTGGATTACTGTATGCTCGGCTTGCTTGCGGTTGCCATGGAGACCTCGCAGCGGAGAGACGGGCGTCCCGGGGAGTTTCTCGACGTCCTCTGAGAGAATTGTCAAATGACGTCGTTACCGGCTGTAACCGTGGTGACAGCTCTGACATCAGACACGTCTCACAAGCGGAGCTGTTGTTTGTCTGCAGGTGGACGGGCGGCCAAGCCTCCACACTGCCAGGTGCCCCTTCCAGGAGCTGGGTGAAACATTTACGCCATGCTTTGGTCATTTCCAATTCACTCAATGCGTGGGATTTCCTATGTTCAGCTGTAGCTACAACGCTAACTTGACTTCAGGGAGGAGAGAATGCATTAATCTCAGAGTTTCTAAGAAAAATAATGTGCAGAAAACTTTCGGGGGTGTAAAGACTGGGAAAACATCTCTCTCAGCACGAATAAATATTTGGATTAATCCTGGTTTTCTCATGCAAAGTGGGGCCTGAGCGATACCTTCAGCAGAGCACCGGCTCCTGGATGAGTTAAGTAAGCCCCAACGGCTTAAAGAGATCAATTGGAATCCTCCCCTCCCTCCCCACTTCTCCATTTTCTCCTTCTGCCCATTCAAAGACTAGCCAACAGCATGAGATGGAGGCACACTCATGTGTGAAATAGACTCTTCATGAGGACGCTGGTCTTTGGCTGTCTCGTTTTGGGAGCTTCGTCTTAATCCCCCTCCGGATTCTCAGAGGAGGGAAGGCGAGGACAAGGCCTTTTCTTTAGGAACAGAGGGCGAGGGGCGGGGCAGGGGGAGAGGCTGACGAGTCCATTGACAACAGTTGCGTATCTGTGGAGATTTAGGTGATGATTTCATAAGTAATGGTTGACTGAGCAGCAATGGCCTCTTAGAAAAACACCCTCAACTACGCAGCTTCTGTGTTGTGTTGGTGAAACTAACTGGTGAAGTTTTCCTTAAATGCAAACAATGGGCTTGACCCCAACAGATGTATACGCATACACATTCATGCACATATATATATATCTATATATACACACAGGCACAAAAGCATGAACAGAAATCTCAGTCCTACACGTGAACACACACAATCTCACAGAGGCCTGTTCAGTGAAACCTACACACACACACACTCACTGAAATATACACACAGACAACACTAACACATGCATGTACAGGAGGTCTGTTGACCATTTCACCCCAAAACAGATATTTCAACAACTGCGAGCTTGTAGATTGTCGTGAGTTTTGCTGTAGATATTCACAATCTCCAGAGGATGATTTGTGATTATATTTGTGGCCCCTTGATTTTTCTTTTAGCTCCACTTCAGGTCACAATTTCCCCTTGACCAACACTGTGGTCCCTGGATCTGCATATGGAGTCACAAGTTGCACCTTTTGGTCACAAGTATGTGATTCGCACAGTGTTTTACTCATCTCAGATTCTACCACCCTGTGTGCAGGTTCTCTAACATACGTAATACATTTAAGAGTCCAGAAAAAGGGAAATGATCCAATAGTTCAAAAGAAAAACACATTAGTGAACGTGCCTTTGTGTAGTAGAAATGTGTTGTTCCGGGTTTCTATCCTGTGAGTCATCCTGTGATCACTGGGATCCTAACCTCTTGCTCAGGGACCACTGCCCTTACCAACCAGGGGCCCCTTTCGGAAAAGTGATTGGGAAACACTGTTTACATGCAGATTGCAAATGGTGGCAACGTCACACTACATTGATAAGGGCAGTGTGTTTCGATTGCTGAAACAATCCCATGATGCACATGCAGTAAACAGGCTCCAGAATGAGCTGCAAGTGCAACAACAAGGACATGATCCCTCACTGGCTTCCCCCCAATAACACAATGTAATGTACAATGCAGCTTCTGTGGCACACAAGTGGGACTTTGCACTTTCAGTCTTATTTATACAAACTCTCTCTCTCACACACACACACACACACACACACACACACACACACACACACACACACACACGTACACACTAGTAAATAATCACACAAACATATACACAACTGATTGGAGTTTGCATTCATTCCTTTATCTGATAATGAAGAGTTTCTTGGGTTCTGTACTCTACAAACAAACCCAGACAACAGATAAATGTGTGTGGTTTAAGTAACAGTCCTCTTTAGCCCCCAGTATAATGAAGCTCTCTCCCCCTCTCTCTGACTGGCCCATAGATTCAGCTCCCACTAAGTAATTATCCATGCTCCGCAAAGTCCTCAGAGCTCAGTCCGTGCTAATGTCTAAGGATTCATTAAAGTGTAAAAGAGATAAAAATTCAATTATTTTCTCCTGGGTACATGCATTAGTCCGGATTGTCCTTCTTCTGTTGAGGCTATTCTCATTGGCTGTGGTATCAACACAACATCACAACCTAACGGGTAATGCAGTGTTTCTGGTTAAATGGATAGAAATTAATTGAAAAAAAAAATCACTGCAAGGTTCGTTTACCTCAGACATTTTTCGGAAAGAGTAAAAAAGTTCCACAAATCACCGCAAATGTCTTTTACAGTCTGTTCTCTGTTCGTAAAGTCATAATGTCATAATGAATGTTCTGTGTCTGGCTGAGGAGATAATAGGTACAAGAGAAAAACTACATTTACAATAATGTTCCCGCCTGTCAGTTCTCCATCACAGTGTTCTGCTACAAAGCTGGAGCTGCACATAGAAGTTTATGCTTGTGAATAAATGAATCTATTTGTGATTATGCTCATATTATGTTACTTTTCTTAGCTCTTCATGCAACACGCACAAAGTTCTGAAGAAGCTGCAGAAGTCTGGAAACTTACCTAAACCCCAGCAACAAGTAGTCGTCACTACTAAATAGTATAAATAGCAAAGAAATGTAGAGATTGTTTATGTTTTTCATTAAATCAATGCTTAAAAAACAGTTCTCTTAGTCTATAAAACCTTTTCAAGAATATGATTATGTAGTATTTATTAATATGGAAGTGAGTGCTATGATGCCACCACTGACCAGTGGGATCACAAACAGCACAGACATCCAGTTTTACATGCTTGTCTCCCTTTTCATTCTCTTTCCCTCACGCTTTCTCACCTTCATCTTAATATCTGTTTCTTGCTAATGACTCCATCGCCTTCCCATTTTCTCTCTTTCATGCCATTTACTCGTGACACCAAATGTCAGATCCTACAAGGCGCACATTACAATTCCACCTCTGCAGCGCATTCATATTCTGTAAGTCTCGCTTGAGCTTAAAGTATCAGGTACAAAGCATCAATTTGGGGTAAAAGTGAAAGTTCTTTTAAAATTTAAACTTTCTAAAATGACTTAGATATTTACCTACCAACATCTTCCCAGACAGTCCTGGTTTTCAAACCAGCAAACTAATCTTCTAATTTCTGTTAAATCACACAAAAAACAACAACATGGGTTTCAGTTCTTGTTACAGCAAAAGGCATGTGCATCCACGGGATGTTCTTCTGTAATTCAGCCAATAAGATAATGACAAATCTTATATTATTTATATTTGGAATACTCTCGGTTTAGTTTGAGCTCTAAATAATAGCCTTTATTTGCAGTAATTTAAATTAAAACCTCAAGTAAATTTTATTTATGCAACCCAATATCACAAATTAAAAATAACTGCCTAGAGGGGCTTTATCAATCTGTACAGCATATGACACCCTCCTTTTTAAGATATGTCTGCATCAATGTAAAGTCAGACTAGGAAAACACAATTAAGGATAGATATGTATGTTTTCATGATTGTTCATCTGTACATAAATGCAGTCATTAAGCATTTCATGGGTAAGATTATCAAGCTTCAGGTAAGAGTCTGTAACATCTGAGCATGCTGCAGGTCACAGCGTGACTCCCTGACTTTGTGTCCTCACCCCCCCGGCAGGAGTTCCCTGTGCAACAACACCAACATCTAGAACTCACTAATTTGTTTCCTCGTTTATCGCTTAATTAACAGCCAGCATTTCAGCCACGAGTCTTGATGATCAATATAAATCACTGCTGCAGACGAGGGCCCGCTAATGAGATCAGATTAAGGAACGGAATTACACCCGCTGTCGCCGCGAATGATTAGAAATCACTAAGTACCCCTCTGTGCTATTAAAAGGCCATTTAAACAGAGTCCATATACCCTATTTCTGTCGGTGACAATGCAGTAATTACAGTGTCGGACGCCGATGAATCGCTGCCTCCCACTCTCTCCTCCTGCCCTCTCGCTCTCTGGCCTCATATTCACTGTGCTCACATATAAACCTCAGCCTTACACGCTCTGCGATGATAAACTGATTTGTTTTGACTGGTTTTACATGCAGGACAGCAGCTGTACAATGCTTATTATGTTTCTGTTAGCCCCTGAAGCCTGTCGTGCATTAACGATGGCACTGGGCCTCTTTTTCAGAACCATAGGAAGAGTTCAAAGACCGCACAGCCACTACATTTACACTTTGCTAAATTAAGGGACATCGTTTTCCACCCAACCTGCTGTGTATCTGAAGCAGCCGGTGCAAACCTGCTTTGTGAAGTGAAGTGCGATTCTTCTGTGAGCTCGTGTTTGGATTTAATGTGTGGAAATATCAATAGAAAATGCCTCTCTGCCAGTGTTTTGAACAGACTTTATTGGCATTGTGGTCCAAGATAATGACAAAGTCAGCATTTATCAACAACAGAGGACAGAGAATATAAGACATTTTAGGATTGCATCATTATCAAATGTAGTGATTATTGGCTATTAGCTGCTGTCAGTGGTGGTTAGATCCTGATTTATTGTCCACTGAGGCCTTTCATACGCTGGACCTGAGAGCTCCACACACTTCAGCTTAAGAAAACATCAGCAAATAGACAAAACTACAGTTATAAAACTGTATTTTCTCACCGTCGGTCACTGTATTTCCAACTTCCCCTGGTAATGTTAGTAGATTTTTACAAAAACATTTGCCAAATGTTCATAATGTTGCATTGTTGCATGCAGTGTTATTTTCAGGCTTTATTGTGTTCGAGGATTCAGACCTGTAGGAGACCTTCAGAATGTGATTTACACTCAGCTGCTGAGTGGGAGAGGTGGATAAAGAATCTGTTGAGCAGGAAACCCGGCTGTCCTAAACATCCAGCTCCCACGTTATTACAGATCGCCTCATACACATTGTCTCAGTTTTTCTCACCCTCACACCGCTGTAGTCCCCTTGACCTTCTGTCTGAGTCAGCCTCCTGTTCCGGCTCCAGGTAAGGAGAGCTGCTGTGGACAGAAGTCAGGAAATGAGGGAGAAAGTTCTCATAAAGATAACAGAGTTTCCTCCCGGAGGAGATGTTCTCATTAACATCAGAACCGGAAAGATGGGGCCCATTTGTAGACATTAAAAAGAGGTTTTTGCTCAATATGCAGTCAAAACAAAAACAGCTACTGTGGCCTGAGATGCTGCAGCGGTTAAAGGCCTTCTGAAACCACACATCTGTTGATGTTCCACTACAACCATCTGTCATGGTTTACGAGACATTTTTACAGCCAGAATCATTAAATCTCACTATTATTTGGCTGATAATAACTTATAAAATAAAAGGATTCAGTGTGTAAGACTGGGTCCATGTTGTTGGGTTTGGTCATCGGCTGGAAATCTTCTCCACATGGAGAAAGTGAGTAATCAAAACGGCTCGACTGCAGCAAGCCAGCGTGCCGTCCAGGGACAGCTGCTCAACAGTTTTTCTCTACATCTCTAGCAGTTAGCAAAAAGAGGACATTTAGGTCCAGAGAGAGTGCAGTTTGAAGTTAAGGTGGGTGTTTTTATAGTTCACCCTATATCAAAAAGGTTCCTCCCAGGAAGCTCTACAGTGCAACAAAAGACATCCAGCCCATTGTCTTTGTGTAAAAAGTCACGGATGAGAAGCGATCTATCACAGGGCTTCCTGTCAAAGTGTTGGAGGGTAGAGGGAGACGCACGGCTTGGCTGTGAAGACTACAGAAACCCTGCAGTATCTCAGCTCCGTCCCTGGCATCCGGACTCTGTACCTGGCTTTATAAGGCTTTGAGCGATGCCAGAATCGGGCTATTCCTGGAGACGGTCCTCAGCGCTCTGTACCCAGAGAGCTTTGTTTGGACTGAGGCAGAGGAGGAGATGTATGACTGCCACTGCCACACAGAACCCCCCCCTCATGTCCCCACATGCCTATTAAATCTTTATTATCTACACAGTCCAGTGCAGGGGGTGGAAGGATTTTACTTTTTTATTTCTTTTCCTGTGTGATGGGGACAAATAGGGAGCAGCAGATGAACAGAACAGTGTGTTCTGCTCTGGGGTGGATAGTCGCTGTACACAATGTTGATGGTTTGTTTCAAACCTGCATGCAGAACCACATGGGTACAGTTTACTAAATCTGCTAAGTCTTCAAATACTGTATATAGTCATGTTTTGTGCTGCAAGAAGAGACTCGCTGCTCTTTATAGTATATTATGTTTTCTTGTGACAAACAGACATTTTTATTTAAATTAAAATTAAACATTGATACATTTCCATTTTTGTCTATAGTTTAATATTTTTAAAATCGTATTAATCTTGCATATACTGTTTGTAGAATACACGTAAATCCTAAAAAGTACTTTAAAAACAGGACACAATAATGTTTACTACAGTAAGTGGACCTGATTTTGTCAAATGACTCTTTCCAAGATGAAGAATGAACTCTCCCCCTCTACTTAAAATCCACCCAGGTCTGTTAAGGTGCCAACACGTACAACAATATGTCTTCTAAGAATTAAAAAATCCTCTTTTTTTAATCGCTTGCTGCGTCACACTCATGGGTTGATGTGAAACTTTCTTTTCATTATGTTGTGTGCTCTGCAACCTATGAATCTTGGTGCTCTGCAACCTATGAATCTTTCTGCAATTAAATACGTAAACCATGATCAAACTTTCAAGAAATGGCATTGCAAGTTTATTTCATCTTTTTAAAATCAATATCACTTTATTTTTAATTGCTTGACTTTTAGCAACTATACGTTTCGCCACAAAATATACCTGACCATTTCTTTTCACAGGCTGTGCAGAACAGTTCAACTATTCAGCCTCTCTAACCAAATCTTTTAAATATATGATTTTATTCTAGTGAATGAATCAACATTTGAATCAACATTTATCAAAATGAACGTCTTGCAGCTCCACGTCTCCTCCAGTTGCCCATCAGATCTATGCGATGATGACACTCCACCTAAAGAGGGGTTTAACAAGCAATCGAGCGACTTCCTCGTGCATGAGCAAACAGGAGGTCAGTGTGCTCCAGGAGAAGAACTGTGATTGATTCTCCATCAGGCTCAGAAAGAAGCTTCTTTCCGAGGAGATCTCCCCCTCTGGGATCAGCCTCTGTTCAGCCTCAGCTGTTGGATGGCAGGATGGCGTGGCTGCTGGCCAAACGTAATGTTTACACTAACACGCACAACTGTTCTGTACGTGGTCACGGTGAATTAACGATCCTGACACGAGGGGCTCTTGTGTGCTGTTGTTATTTCAGCGAGACAGGTGCTCCGTGCAGCAGTGGGAAACAAGGATGTGGGGGGGGGGGGCAGGATGGGTCCTTAACTGGCCCTCGGGGCCTACATTTGGTTGCCATGTTTGAAATGAAAGCGCAGACAGTCACCTCGTTTGTTAGCAGGCCCTGGTGACCACATTTTACAGCAGCGCTCTGTTCTGTCAGGCACAATAAAGTCTGAGTCGCACATTGTGTGTTCTGTTCTTCTTTTAAATTGAAAATGTCTCTTGGTATGAACGTTTCTGCCAGTATTGTGAGAAGTTAAATGGTTTTTCTGGAGCTGTCTATTGCAGAAAAGATCCTCCTTATCAAGTCATTTTTACCAGTATGTGTCCTTAAGATTTCTTTAAAAAACAAGAAAAATAGTCTACATTTCTCTCCAATACAAATCCATTTGTTTCAAGTATATTCAAAAAACACTTCTTTTTTTATTGCAGTGCCGCAACAGTTTTATTTCAAATTGAATGGAGCATGTTGACATATTCTTACTTCACAGGCAGATTGCTTCCCCTTTTTTAAAACATTGTATTTGTATAATAGCAATAAGAAAGGTGTTGCTCGTAGTGATGAATGTACAGAGAAAGTCTGCAGCTCCCCTCGGCTTTAAGCTGCTCTCATAGTGTCGTTTCTGAGCAGCTCAACCCACTGGACACTACCTGCTCAGCACCACACAGCACACAGACAAAGTCAGAGAGCAGCTGGTGAACATAGTGGAGCATTTAGCAGCTGAAGAGTTGATGGAGGCAAAAAAAAAACTGAGGTAAAAAAGAGAATATTAGATTCACCAGGTTGCCAGAAACACAATTCCAATGAAAATATTGCTCCATAACTGCTGGATGGGTTTGCTAACAAGTTTGCCACATCAACTTAAAGGTTGATGAAATGTTGTGCTCACAACTTGTTCATAAAATTTGTACTCGATCTCCACAACTTGATAAAATACATATTTGTAGACGTGTGTAATTGTATGCTTTGGACTGGGGTTCATTCTGCAGATGGGAGACAAACATGACTGTAAAACTAACGTGGTTTAAATATCAAAAAGGTTTCGTTTTTTCCCATGGTGCCGCAGCAGGGGTGCCGGCTCTCTGTGACGAGTGTCTGCTTTCTGTCACAGCCACCTAAAAGCTTATGAAAGAGAAAACAGCAACAGCGCCGCGCAGCTCTGCCGCTCTCAGGCTGACTCCTCGTCTGCCTCGAGCTGGATTGTGTTCTCCTCTTACTCTCAACAGGTGTTCGATTAAAAGTCAAATCAAATGTATTCCACACGCAGGTTGGTCTCAGAGCTGTGCAGACAGCTGAGGAGAAAAAAAAGAAGACTAATCACAATCTCTGAGATGTGAGGCTGCAGCAGCATCTCAAGCCCGTCTACTGTATCCATTAGCAGGAGGAGAAAGCGGCTAATGAACAGAAGGTCATGGGTTCAGGTCTCCAGAGAGCCCCCGCTGCTGTAATACATTCGGCACTTAACCTGAATCTTAACCTGAACCGCCTCATTAAACATCCAGCTGTACAAATGGAAAAACGTGTTGAGATTGTTTTGCCATTCAGGGATTTTCTTTCAGGAAAGCGCCTGCTAGGCAAAGAGGCATTAAAAGGAATCAGTTCCTGTGATGTGGGGAGTTCAGGCGAGGTCGGGGCTGCAGGACCAATCTGGTTTTTGTCTCTCGTCACTTCCAGAGGCAAGTGCACAGAGGAGCTTTCGCTTTGGAGACCCTCGTCCCTCCTCCATCTGAATCCATCTGAATTTGAATGATTTTGCCAGCGTGCAGAGGCGTTGTTGGCCCTCGCTACATGTTTGAAAACATGCGCAGTAAAAGCTACCTTTAAAGGTTTATTAGGATGACATAAAGCACGTACATGTTCACATATTTAATTCAGAGTTTGCACAGTTAGATTTGCTTCCCAAAATGAGTTTAGTTACAGTCAGAGCAGAAACAAAATAGCAGCTCTGTGCTTTGCAGGAAGTGTTTATCCAGGTTGGAGGCGGAACAGATAAGCGTATGAAAGGGAAACGAAGGGAGAAGATAGCCACGGTTTCTGTAGTCCTTCCAGTAAAAACAAAAAGTGTGTAGGAGCCCTTTTTTTGACCTTCATCAGAGAAAGAAAAGACTCACACTCTTTGTTGACCCTGCTTTGAAAGGTCAGCTGTTGTTCTTCAGAGATAAACTCTGCACAGAGCTTTATTGTGCAGCAACAACAAAAAACAGTCAATCCTGGAAACAGAAGCTAATTAAAAAGTGCAGCGGCAGCCAGTCGGGCTGGACGTCCCCTTTCTGCCAACAACACCAACAACCCCACCCACTCTCTACTCGCCTGTCCTCCTCCATGAAACATTTCACTCATTCATACAGTTATTCACTCATTCTTGTACTAAAGTTTTCTGCCAGCAAGCCTGAATCTCAAACACATGTCCTAATTTTGGGTCACTATTTTTATTTACTTTTCAGCTGTGGCTCAGGAGGCAGAGCGGGTCGTTCATTAATTCCAGGTTCGATCCCTGGTTCCTCCTGTCGACGTGTCCTTGGGCACCTGAAGGAGGCCAGCACCTGGCACCTCCTTTTTTTTTATCTCTTTGGTTTTTAAACCTAAATCTAGTGTTTAATCTGACTTTTATCTTCTTATTTTTTTATTTTGTTTATATTATAATAAAATGTCATCATTTAAATTCTGTGGAGCACTTTGAACTGCATTAACCTGCATGAACTGAGCTATACACATATTGATTGATTGAAATGCCTGCTGAGCTCTGCCAGACCAACATTTTCCAACTAAACCACAAAGTTCCACCAGTGATTAAGGATTAAATGCCTTGCTCAGGGGCACATCTGCAGCAGGAAACTCAAGTTGCTGCAGTGGGCAACCCTAAGCGGGGGTCAGTGTGCTTGAACGATGCCCCCCGCTCTCTGCAGCTGTCTGTGCTGGCAGTGGATGCCGCCGGGCTCCGCCAGTCACCAGCACTGTCAGATCAAGTCAGTAACGATCTCCTGGAAGCTGTTCAACAACCCAAAGCCATCAGTCAGGGAAACAAAGGCCCGCCCACAGCATGGTCTGGCCCAGAATGCACCCATTCATCGCGAGGGGGAAGCCAGAGCGCTGGCCAAGCCTTTCATGGACAGACAAAGGGATCTGTAACCAAACCATGCTCAATTAAGGCTCTGATTCGCCAGGGGAGATAAGGGGTATTTTCATCCATGGCCAAGCCTTGTGCAAACAACGTCAGGATGTGTCAGTCCGGCAGCGCTGGGCCAAAGTCAGCTGACGACTCTCAGACAAAGGTGCAAGGGCTTTCACACAGAGCTGCTGTGTCAGAAAACAGGTCTGCTGAACAATAGTGCTCTGTGTCGTCCCCTGTGGGTGAGCGCCGGCTTATCACCAAGTCATTTGTTGTAAGCTGTAGTGAACATACAGTAGATAGACTGACTAATATCCAGATAATGCTATCCAGCGCTCTTACCTCATCTGTGCAGAGGTCAGTGCAAACATGGGGAGCGTTTCCATCAGCGGCTGTGCAGAAGCAGCCAGCGATGTGTAATAGAATCACTCAGTGGTAACTCCAAACTGTAATCTCTCTGAGATACGATCTGTGTATTCAACAGCTCCACCTCTGGAGAGCTTTGTGATAAAGCGACGGTGATGTCATTCGAGACAGCTACTATACCTGCTGGGTTATCAGCATGTGTGGAAAAACAATATCTGGGTATAAAATATATATATCTCTGTCGGGGGGGGGCGATGTTTCATGTAACGCTCCTCTCTGTAGTATATAAACCATGTACATTGAAACATGCTAATAACTTCTAAAAAAGTCTCAACAAAGTTTAACAATCAAAAAAAGGACAGACATCAATATAATTCCTTTTTTAAGGGGTATTTTTAAAAGGCAGCTGCAGAAAAAACTAATTTCTCTGGGTACAAATGTATCTTCTTCTCGTTCTCTACCCTCGATATGCTCAAAGTAAAACTTGCGTTGAATAGGTCCTCACATTCGCCATATTTCTCCATCTTTCTTTTATCAGTTCACTGGATGCAGATAAATGAACCTTGTCTCCATTCTGGCTGCGTAGTCCTCATCACTTTGGTGTTATTAAGCTGAAGTGCGCTGTCTTTTTTAGTGAGGCCTGACTTTCTTCTCTTTTCCTGTTTTCTTCTCGTGTTACTTTTGATTGCTATCACTTCTTCTTGTCTTTATTCCAAACAAACCAGAGACATTTAGTGTCTCATTTCTTTTCCAAGCAACAGACGTTTTTTTCCTGGGAAAGAGCGACCAGACGCTGCGTGTTCAGACCACAAATGTAAAAGCTTTCATGAACTGGCTGCAAGTTGAATCCCTGGTAGCAGAACAGATCTTTATTTATATGAAACTGTCGGAGATTGTTACTTTTGCTGTTTAAAAGTTGAAAAAGCCACTCCATTTCTTTCACTGCTCCTTCTTCTTCTTCTTCTGTGCACACAGGCATAATTTCCATCCCAGCAGACGTGTAAAAGCAGCATGTTTTGAATGAGTCACCGGCAGTCGGGCACCTTTCAACTGTTGCCTGCTGGTTAAAATATCCACGGTTTCTTTCTGTCACATGGATGGGATCTCAGAGGAGACCACAGAGGGCGTGCAGAAGGCGGCTTCTTCTCTCTGTGAATCATCATCCACATCTGCCTGCGGATTCTGACACTTCACTGAACTCCGAGGAGTTTGTTTCCTCCTTGTCTCTTTTCCAGCACAGACGCACTCATACAGTCATCAGGACAAACATAGATTTATATAATCATGCAAACAAAAAGACGCACATTGGAAAAAAACAAACACCAAATGTAACAGGTGTCTATCGACCCTCATCTCTACCTTATCAAGTCAAAAAACTTTAATTTCTCTGAATATTACCAACAATTACTAAAACGGTCCATATCAGAACACACATGCAAACAAAACACAGAAGGAAAGACACTACCACACACACTCACACACCATTTACGCACTTACAGAAGTCAAAAAGGAAGAAGACACCAAGTTTTCATGGGGATTCAGTGCAGTTGTAGTTGAACTTGAATCTTTAATAAAAGGTCCATTCAGGGGTCAACACACAATCATAAACATGCAAGTGCAAGTGAGCACACATACACAAAGAAATACACATGCATGCTACACGTGCACACTTTCATATAAGTCTGCACATACAGCAAAAGTAAATTAAATAAATAAATCACACAAATCAATTCATTGACTGAGGCCAAAGCCTGCAGTGGGAGGTCAGAGATGCATTCAGGGTCAGATCAGCTCCTGGGGTTGTCGGGTACACTGTGTTATGAGTTGTCTTGGTTGATTGGCCCAGAGCAGGAAGTCTGCACAGGGGACCAAAAATCTCCTTTTCACATCACCCATCATCCCATGCTGCTAGCTGCTCTGTGCTTTACTGGCCAGAGCAGCAGAGAACTCAGTGGCACATCATGGGAGTTTCAGAGATGACAACTCTACAGTAGCTCTCTTCTCTTCGCTGGGAAAAAGATTTGTAGGAATGGAAGAAGTTAACCAGCCTGCTCAGATCAGAAGCTGCTGGTGAAGTCACAATTTGCACCATGTGAGCTTGCTGCCAATAAACGTCTCAGCAGCTGTGAGGCTTTACCTCTAATTTTATGACATATTACAGATCACATCACATGAAACAACAAATATTTAGTCTGTTTTATAACTGATTGTAATTGAAATGATCAGCTCCCGATTTTGATGAACTTCACTTAAAAAATGACAAATTTCACTTGACTGTGCTGATGTTTGAGGGAACGGCGAGAGAGAAGCTATCAAATGTTTGGCTCGTTAGCGGTGTAGATGTAGAGATACTTTGGTTTATGCCCAATATTGAATACAAAACGAATGACTTTCCAATCAGCCTTGCTTGCAATTTCTATGTAGGGCTAGTTAGCAAATGTTAGCATGCTAACACGCTGTGGTGAACATGGTAAGCATTATACCTGCTTAACATCAGCATATTAGCATTGGAACTGCGAGCATGTTAGCACGCTGACCTTAGCATTTAGCGTAAAGCATCTCTGTGCCAAAGTACATCCTCACAGAGCCGCTGCAGACTCTTTGAGCAGAGGTTGAAGTTCCCACGCAGGATATCAAGTCTGGTGATAGAAGCCTGGTTGGCCTTAAATGTGCAAACTCCTGCTTGTTTATTCTCACTAATTAAACCTCTCTTTGTGTTTCTTCACCTCCGCTTGTACCGTTGTTCTCCCTTCAGTGTAATTATGCACAGTATGCCACCACTGCAGTTACAGAGAACTCAGATGTGAACTCTGCCCCCAGACACCCCCCCCGACTGTCCTCTGCCCACTGCGCTCACCAGTCACCATGGCAACTGGCACAAAACTCATTTTCCTGAAATTTGGTGATGGATTTTTGAAAAGAGCAAAAAAGAAAAGTGAACAGTTGTATTTGCTGTACGCGCTGTGAAAACCCATCTTTCATATGGTGCCAGAGAGCCGACGTGGTTTTGTTCTCTGTACAAATATGAATGGCAGCCTGTTTTCCAGCCCTGAGCAAACATCACGGGTCTCCTCCTCCTCCTCCTCCTCCTCCTCAGCTGGGCTCAAGGTACCGTGGGACTGCTTTCTGTGCACGCAGTGTAAAGAAAGAACCGGTGGCACTGGGATTGATCTGGCTTTAATTAGCCATTGTACGATGATCCACGACTTCTGCCAAACAGCCGGCATGATTTACGGTCCGCCTGTGGTTGAATGTGGGTACAGGAGGTGCCTTCAGCTGGGCTTGTTCTGCTATAAAATGTAGTCTAGACCGAATCTGAATCTGATATCTAAGACACCAAAACACAGACAATTTCAAATTCTTTTGTCGCTATTTCATTTCCTTAAAATCTGCAGGATATTTTCTCCAGAATTAGGTTTGCTTTGTGCCCTTCAGAATGTTTAGACCGCTTTATAAAACGTCAAGAGTTTATATTGTTGGGAAAAATATGACTTAAGTGAACTTAATTAATGATTTCTCCACATTTAATTCTGCTTTACAGTTCAGTTGTAAGCAGACGTGGGACAAAGTTTTGCAAGTCACAAATAAGTATGAAGTTTCGAGTCCTACAAGTCATTATGTACCCTTCCTTCATTTTGACTTTTTAATTGAATTAACAGTTGGTATCGTAATAATGAATCTTTTTTTGAACTTTGTATTCATTTCTTCCACATTATCTCCCAAATAACCTTTTCAGTGATGACCTACTTTCTGATAAGACATCATGGATTATTATGAAATGATATATGAACCCTTAAGCCAAAAAACAAACTTAAAAGCCCTTCATAGATTCCATGAAAGCAGAAGCATGTTCAAAGTGAATAAATGACGTGTTATTCTCTCATCCTGTGTGTGACCTCCAGGTATTCATGTGTCTTTATTTACTCGGTTAGAAAAAAATAACTTTTGTGTGCCGACTCTTTCCTGAGTGCACTGTGAAAGTCTGTTTGTCGGCCGGTCGCCATCCCAAAGTCCCTCACCTGCATTGTTCTCAGCTGATTGAAGCGGCTTTTTCTTTTGAGGCCAGATGAAGGAAAAAAGTGCAAATCACTGACTAAGCAGAACGCTCTCAACAAAATCTCCCCCCTCTCTCAGTGCAACAGGCCGAGGATCACACTGCGCTCGCGTTGCTACCAGTCAATACTTTAAAAAGACATGAAAAAGGGGAAGGGATTAGCATATCAAAGGCCAACATCTGACACAGCCCTGCCTGCCTGCTTCAGCGTACAGTAAGTGGGGTGCAGTGGAAGGAGGAGGAGGTTGAAGCTCACACAAGGAGAGGTGGTCTGCACCGGCAAGGCGGGGATTAGGAGGGATGGGGGGGGGGGTGCTCTGACTAAACCCAACACACACACACACACACACACACACGCACACTACAGTTTCCAGCATGAAAAGTGATAGGCCAACAGTGGAAAGGTGAGAGTGAGGGTGGTCCTGAGAGGGGGGGAAGAATAAATGGATATGAAGTAATTGAGCGACAAAAAGAAAGGGGGGGGGGTGAGTGAATGAAAAAAGAAATGGAAAGAATGGAAGACAAACGATAATGGATGATTACATACTTTACAATTTACATCCTGTGCTAAAAGTCAGAACCAATGAAAGTGTAACCACGACTTTTCCCTCTCCGCAATGTTTTAGCTGCCTGACATGAACCATTCTGTAAGTTTACTTTATATCCAGGTTTTCTTCCTGACCTTATTCATCGTTGCCATGCAAAGACATTACTTCATTTGACAGTGACATTTACTATTTCAGGCTGATTACACTTGCTTAGCTTGTTGGATAGCAAAAGAAATGTCAACAGCACACACAGTGATAAATGGGGAATAGTTTGTCAAAATGATATTTCAGGAGGGGTTGCTATTTCTTTAACAAAGTTCTTGCACACCATAAAGTCTTAGTGGACCTTTTTCACAGCAGCATTCAGGGAAATAACAGGTGTCGCGGATAACATTAAAAATAGCTGCATTCCTTTTAGGTGAGCTAGTTCCAGGTCCTGGTACTGTGCATGCTGGCTCACTGTCATGGCTTACTGGGACACTTTCTGCATTTCCTGCTACGATGAGTCAACATGTCCGCCACGAAAAAGGTCAGTAGACAGGTGTGTGAGACCAGACACTCTGTCCTCTGCCCTGTTTCTGTTTCATGGCTTTTAGTTGGTTGACCTTTTGTTTTGCAACACAACACCCTACACAGATGGTGTTAGAGATGTCAGCCACCTTATTTTACATTTATTAAGCCGTGGAAATACATTTTTACACTAAGGAAGGTTGATTTTTCATTTATTGTTTGCAGAATAAAACTCTCAAGATGCATCATCTTCAAAAAGATGTTACTTTTCACCAAATAATCTATTACAAACACAACAATACAAGGTGAGAAAAAGATGTATAAACACCCTTATGACCTCTATGACATTATATCATAGTTACATAGACACAAACTAATTAGAAGCAAAGGCAAAATGTAAGAAAAGGCTAGCGTGGAAGAGTCAAAATGAGGTCATGGAAAGTTTTTATGTATTTATGTAAAGACTGCAAGTGTAGAGTCTCAAGTGCAATACTTACTACTTAAGTGGGCTATTCTAGTGCTCTGAGAGAGAAAGCATGCAGTGTAAGATGTTGAGCGGCTGGGTGAAGCAGTGGGCAGGTGACGCATGCAGTTTATGGCACGCAGTTCAACAGGTGCGCTGGTAAAAAAAAAAGCAGCGCTGACAGACAGGAAGAGAGATGAATGCTTGGTGTCAAATCCCTCCTCTGGCTTCTGTCCGCTGTCAATGAGGTGAAGACAACCAGAAGAGAGCAGAACGGTGAAGAGAAAATAGAGCGAGAGAAGAAAAAGAGACTCTTGGCCGGGATGCAGGACATACTGTACTACAGCTGTATTTAATAAAGGGCACAGCAGCATTGATCTGAGTGGGGGGATTTTCTCCAAACATCCTGCAGAGCTAAAAGGCTGGCGGGATCCCTGTGCCGGTCTGATTGAGGGCTTCCTGTTTTAAGCTCTTAATGAGGAACTGGGGAGAAATGTAACTTCCAGGGCTCCCAGCTTGGACGCTTTCCTGCAAAACAGAAAGAAGCTAGTTTTTCCCCCCAGTTCAGTCTGATATACATTCACCTGCCGCTGCTAGGTGATTTGATTTTAAAAGCTGCTTCGATAGATTTTGACCACTAGGGGGCAGAGGAACTCCAAATCATGATGACAAACACACAAAGGCATAACATATCATCACCTTATCAAGTTGTTAATGATTGCCTACTACATTATCATTCCCCTGGATTCCATGTTTCTGGCCACCTGAAGTCCAACATTTTAACGCTAACCCTATGCACAGCTGCCCAACAGTGATCAGCAGACACACAAAGTTAGCGGCTAGCTAAAGAGACAGATATTTCCCTCAGGTGTCAAAACAGAGCTAGAAAAAGAGTGAATATTGGGCTTAAATTCATTATGTGGACACAAACAGGGCTCCAAATAAATGCTAATGTCGCTCCATTTCTGCTGCATGTGTAAATAATAAAGTGTTTGCTAACAAGTTCACCACGTCATCTAAAAGGTGGCAGTTTGTCAGTGTTGTGTTTGCAGCAGCAGCAGCAGAGGCATTCATTGTTCATTCGGCTAAAACAGGATGTTTGTTTCGAGCCTCCATTAGCTTCTGTTACAACAACAGTAGCAGCTCTAGCAAATATACTTACATATATACTTCCTTATATACTTAAATATACTTACTTACAATAATTCTTCTGAAAACACTGAACAAACCAGAATCATTTAAAAAAGCTACCTGGTACAATGACAAAGACTAAGTGTATCACCTCTAGACGACTCAAACAATCAATAAAGTAACATATGTCCGCTAATTACAAATAAAGTGGGATGGATTGCTCTCTCCATCATTATCACGTCTTTAGAAGCAGCACTATATTTATCTTTTTATCTTTTTGTTAGCAGGGAAAGACAGGAAAACACAAATGCAACCTCTTATACAATATTATGACAGATATCCCAAATAATATCTGGTCTTATATTAATATATTACCGGGCTCAATCTATGACTCTCAACCATATCAGTTTTTTATCATTAATAATCACCTGATCAACTTCACTTAAACCACTATAACTGCAGTGAGAGTCCGTGAATTTCCATCATTGTAAAAAGAGATATTTCACTTGTTTAACTGTTACATTGAATAAAACATTTCAACAGCAACAGTATTAAGTTACATCCAAACCCAAGTTGCCTTGTTTGCCCCTGAGCGATTCATTGTGAGCCATCTCATTGACAATTTAATTTACCGCAGAAGGACGTTTCATTAACTAACCCATCTATCTTTGACTCTCTGTATCAGCTGAGGGGCAGTGAGGTGAAGGTCTCTGCCTCCACCATGAGCTTAAAGATGGATTCTGGGATTTTATGTACAGGCTACTGATTATCTTCCGTATTGAATTGTGTGCGTTGGTAAAGTGAAGCACTGTTGTCTCTTCTCTGTTCATTTATTAGAATTAAAATCGATAAAAGCAATTCGTATGTGTTACGTGTGCAGTGGCAGTGTTGAGTGGGCTGGTTCTACCCTTCATGGACTTCACACGGTGCATATAACTGCAACCCACTTGCCAAACATAATGTTGATAATGGCTGATTCTGAACAATAATCATTTGCACTGTGAGAAAAGAATCTACAAAACAGGAAAATATTCTCCACAGAAATATGCTAAATATAGAAAACGAGTAGGTAACAATGTCTTGATAAGATACACACACACTGAGATGGACTTCCCAGTAAAGTAGGAGACATCTTGTGTCCAACAGGACAACTTTAGAAATGAACAGAATTTGCATATTTATAGATTCTGGGATATTTAATGAAGGAGAAGATGCATTTTGAAGGATTTGAATGTGGAAATTATACTATTCTGCAGAAAAGACATGTCAGACACTGTTTGTATATATGTTTTAATACGTGTCTTTAAGCTTCAGAGATTCAAAACCAGGCTGCTCGATTATTTGACTTTCAGTTCAGCTCATTTTGTCCTGTACAGCAGGAAAGTCTACCCAGAGGCTTTGGAAAACCTTGAAACAAGACATGGTTTCTTTTTCTTCGTTTCACCTCATTGCTGTGAAGCATGCAGAGGTTTTCACACTACATGACAAGTGCAATTTGGTTGAAACATTAACCCAGAAAACCTTGACGTAGCATTGAGTGCGCCTGCTGCATAATTCACTGGAAATGAAACTTAGCCTTTGTGCAGCTCAACCCTCTTGCTTAAGACTGTGCATGCCTTTGTGTATTGCCTTATAAAGTTGTCATATTTTACAGTATCATAATGTTTTGACACCTCCCAGAATCAGCACACCCTCAGCTTATTGAATATAACACTCAAGTATTTTCAATAAAGTCGTTTCTTTCTATACTATACTATAATGTCATACTATAATGGGAGATGTCAGCCCATCATGGCAGGTTGTGTCTACAGTTCCACACAGGGACACCTGGTACATTTGTTGTCTGTCACTACAGCAGTTAACACACATTCTCTCCACCTCTCTGAGCTCTGAAGAATCGTGTGTGGCTGTGGTTTGGGTGCACAACACAACTGTTCATCAGACGATTGGCTGTGACAGGATCTTCTGAAGCCAATAGGGGCTTCTGATGTTGAAATGTGACCCTCGCACTGTGGATGACACCAACAAAGATGGTGGATAAGAACCGATCTATAAGAATACAAGAACAACAAGCAACACACCAGACAACAGGGGAGACCATCCACATCTTTTACAACTTTACGTTTTCGTTTTTCTGACTCTCGCAGACCAGCAGGGGCTTCTTGTGACGCACTCAGCACCAGCTGACTCACCCTGTAAATAAAGGCCGTGCACCCTGGTTACACTGCAGCAACGTGGTTATCTAATCTGTGTTTGCATCTGCATCGTGTGAACACTTTCGCTTCTGAAACTTAGGTTTCACTTCCAGCAGCATTATATAGGCTGCAGGTCGCACCTGTTTCTCAGCTGACTGATGAAGAACTGAAGACATGGCTGAAGCAATGGTGAGTCTCCTGCTGCTGATCTCTGCTGTCACTCATCACTTACTTCAAGATCTTTTCCACTGGCAACATTTGAAATACTTATATCTTACTAATACTTTTATCGATTCATTGTTTTAAGTATTCATGGAGAACGATGCATAGCAGAAGTGGCTCCTACAAACTTTACTTTGAGTTAGCTGCTGTAAAGCAGTGCATTCCCAGCAGAGACACATGTAATCTGTCTTTATGGAAGAATGTGAACAACAAGAACAAACAGGGTGAAGTGATACAAAAAGTGCAATATGTTAACATGAAGACATGCCTTCATCATGTAATACACATCTCCAGGTGTTGACTAGTCTCACATGTCATGCCAAGTTTCTGAGTAAACTGGGCGTTGCTTTGCTCTGCTTGTTTTCTGATTCATGCCCTGATATTGTTTCAGTATAATGTCCGGCAGAAACAGCAGTGCATTGTACACCGTCACCCAGAGGTGGCAACTGGAGACATGAAGCATCATTATTAAATGTTTTCTTGTAAACAGAGAGTTAATTGCTAGCTTGCAGTCTTGTTCCCTGCTGTTGTTTGTTTGAAACCATCGATCCACAGGGCTACTCATGGTCAAAAGCTCCACGCGGTACCTTTGTACCTTTGATACAATGTCCCTGCACCTAACTTTTATTATCAAATCTATATTAGCCTGAAGATGAAGACACAGCTTCAAAGTAGTGGCAGGAAATGTGGATCAGGTGACACATGCATGTAAACAAACACAACAGGGGCCCACGTGTAAAACAGAAGCTCCAGGTGTTACCTTTAGTTACTGTCCATTTACACTACTACATTCAATTTCTACTGTTTTTTTTATCACTTTAGTTTGCGAGTTCTGCAAAGCCCGGAGACCTGATCGAGATCTTCCGTGGGACGTATGAGCACTGGGCTCTTTACATCGGTGGAGATGAAGTTGTTCATTTGATTCCTCCAAGTGTGTTGCCTTTATTACATCTATCTACGGTGTCTGCCACCTGCCTTTTATTTTACTTTTCGTCGTTTTTGGAGCAGTGACCCTCAGATGGACATTATGAGCCAATTACTTGTATATAAATGTAAAATAATAGTAAAATCCATGACTTGATGAATGGAAATATATCCTGATCATCACTTTCTCTCTTGGTCAGTATCAGTTTCTTCTTGTGTCTAACTTCTTCCCTGTCTGTGTCCTCCATGATTCAGACCCTTACGGTAACGTGTTGGCACTCTTGGACACCAGCATTGCCCAGGTGACGCGTCACAAGCTCTGGGAAGTGGTCGGCTTCGATCGTTTCCACATCAACAACCTCCTGGATGATAAGTACCAGCCTCGCGAGCGTCACGTCATCGTGAGGGACGCCTGTAGGATGGTGGGTCGGAAGCTGCCGTACTCTGTCGCCGCTCACAACTGTGAGCACTTTGTCACAGAGCTACGATATGGCAAGCCAGAGTCTCGACAGGTGGGCGTCCTGTGGCCTTTATGCTGCGGCTTGCATGACAAACTATTTGAATTTACGACAATTTAGTTGATAAGAAGCAGAAGCAGCGCTAAATAAATTGGGATTGCCGGCGTTTGAAACAACAGGATGATTAACTTCATCTGAGTAGTGTTGTTGAGGTCAAAGGCTACGAAATGGAGGGAAAGCAAATTGGCAGAAAGCTTTTGTCTCAAGCTTAAATTTGAAATTCAATAGCAAACTCTTTAAGGGGGGTGATTGATACTGGGCTAGCTAATGTCGCCAGCCAAACAGCTAGCTTCCAGCAGTCGGGGTGCTACCAGCTAGGGCTGAACAATGAATCAAAATATTATCAAAATCACAATATATCCAAGTGCAATATCCGAATAAAGATGCAGGTAAAATGTACCGTTATGAAGCACTGGTGCTACAGAGAAGCCTACAAATCATATTCCGGACGTGAGGGAACGTGCTTGTTGGTACAGACTCCAGCAGAAGTTACATTTTTTATGACTCATATCACAGTCGCCAATAAGTCAAAATATATCGCATTAAGGGTTGTTTCTGTTTTTGCACATCGTTCAGCTTTATTACCAACATGTTGCTATATTTGCAACAACTCTCAGATATTCTGCTACGTTCTGGTTTGACTATGCAGACAAAGAATTCAACTTTTGGTGCGGCCTGAACCCACATTGATTCTTTTCCAACTTCAACTTGAAACTTATGTCAATATAATCACAATTGATGTGGTTAAAATGTTCCTGGCAACAATACCTTGACCTTCAGCCTGCCTCTCATTTGTCGTTTGCAGGTTACAACAGCAGCTATGATTGGAGGCGCAGCTGTGGCAGGTGTAGGCGTCGTAGCTTTGGGTGCCATTCTGTACTCCTTGTTGAAAAACAACAACGACAAAGACGACTCTGACTGACAGCAATGACACAGCGAGATGAAAAGAAAGATCTTACCATTGTTTGAGTCAATTCACCTGGCAGTGATTATGATTTAAACTGTGTGAATAAACTATTGCACATGTGCAAAGTGAAAAAGTTGTCGTACTGTGAACACGCAGACGAAACCTTGGACAAGATCAGGCAACATGTTGTAGAGAAAGTTATAGGTAAATCCATGGCTGTTTGTTTAATGTAGGATTCTTTTGCAATAGAAGACAATTCTTAAATCAAGTGACAAATGAAGCACTTATTTAAAGACTTGAATCTGTAAGTTGCAAAGAAAGTATGTAGTTTAAATAGTTTGTAAAAGACATGTATCACATTTCTGCTATTTATTTACTGTATTAATGTTTTGGTGATTCTTCACTGGATATTTACTGCATTCATTTATGTAAAAAAAAGAATCTGTAAAATGTAGAATCGTTTTGTTAATTTACTAACTAACTCTTTCACAGCTTATGTTCTTTATGTATTATCCATCTGTACTTTACAGGATGTTCACATTGTTATTTTCGACTTGCTAGATTCAGATCAAAAAGTATAATCTGAGTCCAAACCTCAGAATCGAAAACAAAATACTGTATGTAATGAATCCTCCTGCTTTCTTAGCAACAATCCGAGACCGACAGAGAAGCAGAGGGAACGACGGTGGGAAGGTAGGCGGAGGCAGCCCAGAGGAACCGAAGGGACACTGGGTAATGTTTTTCTTACGGCCTAGTTAAGAGCTTAAAGGGTGTTTATCCCCCCACGTCTCTGTGCCAGCATTGTGCCGCATCACAATCCACCACTGTTCACATTTGGACCCCCGTTACACCCGGGGCAGGTGGGGAGGAGCACATTCACACAAGACCATGTGATCTACATTCTGTGTGTGTGTGTGTGTGTGTGTGTGTGCACCCTCTTGTTCCTCTATCTGTGTGAGGAGACTAACAGGATGTGGGAAAGTGAAAACATTTGGACAAGTGGATTTTGGACGTTGGGGCTGTAAAAGGGACGGTTTACTCTTGGGTTGAGATTGAGGCTTGTTGGGTTGGAGTCCTGCATGGGACTGTTAGTTAACATTAAGGACCAGGCAATCAAGTCAATGTGGGGCCTCACAGTCCGCACATGTATCAAAGTACAAAAATTAAATTCAATTTCAATTCAATTTTATTTATATAGCGCCATATCATAACAAAGTTATCTCAGGGCACTCAATCACATGGAGCCGGTCGAGACCAACTTCCACACACACAAAGACCCAACGTT